>VZTL01049218.1:27504-39901 GCA_013400535.1 Scopus umbretta | reverse complement strand
GGGCCGGGCCCGGAGCCTGACGCCGGGCAGGGGTGCCCTGCAGCCGCCGGGCGGCTGTCACCGTGTCGGGGCGAGGCCGTCAGGCGTGCGGCAGGAGCGCTTCGCCAGGGCGGGCGCTTCTGAGGAGGCCAGGAGAGCCGGGCTGCAGGTACGCCGGCAGGTGAAGCCCTGTGCGAGGGCAGAAACGCCGGTCTGAGAACGGGGCTGCTCCGCTGGGTCCAGCTGCGCGCAGCGTGGGTCAGGCAGCGCGCGTCAAACGGTCGGTGGCCGAAACACGCGTCCTCCGAGGGCGAGCGCCCTGCTCGCCGCTGCTGGGGCGTTCCGCTCGCCGGGAGCGCGGGAGAAGACGAGGGCCAGGCTTTCCAACGACCTGTGTGATCGCGGAGGCCAGGTTTCTGACCGGAGCTAGGCGATAACTTGACGTCGTTCGAAGTCTCCGCACGCAAATATGGGTAGCGTGCCACCGGGCGTATTTACAGCCATAGCAAAATAAACCAATAAACATCCGTAACTTTCAAAACGTATCAATCCTTTTGTGGCAAATCACTTCTCTTTGTACTCGCATCTGGCACCGGCAAGACAATTTTACATATTTAAATGCCTTGCCAGTAAAAAAAGAGAGCAGGTTTGTGGGAAACTAGTATGGACCTGACTCTAAAATAACACCGTGGTTGAGGTGCAAATTGTATGTTTGGTGAGATAGATCATCCCAAGCGTCCTTTTACATATTGTGCAGCCTCTTTCTTACCCGCGAGACCTGAAGCCTTGAATGGTAATTGTGTTTTTATCCGTGGTGGAATGTAGCTACTGTTTGTTGACATGTATTTCTTAGATGGCGAGTTGTTAGTATTGGCGTGTTACTGTAGGAGTGTTCATGTATTGACTTCGCGTTTTTCTGGATTGTGGAAACATTTTTTTGGGAAACAGCTATACAAACTGTTTGTTTTCAAAATAAGGTCTTTGAAATTGCGTATTCATAAATTTTTCTCCTTCACCCTCAAGTTCTTGTGGTGCAACCTCAATAAAGGATGTTGGGTTTGTTGAGACAGTGTATGCATTCATTCCCACTGCTACAGAAATTTAGTACTAGAAAATGTGAACTGTGCTGAGGCGTGTTGAACGTACTGGGAAGATCTCTAACGTGTTTGGGCTGTTCTTGATCTTCAACCAGGCAACAGAGTTGGTAACGTAAACCCTGCAGTGGATTCTCTTATTATCAGTCTCGAAAATGGTCTGTTATTCCTGCATTGTCTTGGAAACCAGATGATGGAAGATGAAGGGCTGGAAGTGGGTGGTGAGGATTAGGACCTGTAAATCCTAATCCTGAATCCTGAATGTTTGTGAAAAATAGTGAATTAGAAGACAACTTATACGAATCTCGGCTGTCTTAACAAGTGTTAATAGTAAATGTGGGCTCTTTTTCATCATCTTGTCTTCAAACTGACTTTTTAAAATTATTGTTGCAAATAGGTAATTATAGATGCAGTTGCCACTAACCATAACAAATTGTGTATCTAATTTCTATCTTATGTGCCTGAAAATGTCCTCCAAGGAAATTTTTTTCTGTGTGTTCTGCAAGTGGTACTTAGGCTTAAAGTACAGTAACATTTTGGTTTTATATGTAGTGTTCTACAGCTGTAGTCTTCCGTTCTTCACATTGCTGCTCGATGGCTGTGCAGAGCTATGATTTGGCACGGTGACTGCCGCTTGGCAGGGCTGTTTGTAAATCCCAGTGTGGAGTGAAAAGTACTTCTTGTGTTAGGAAAGCAAATGTTTTCTTGGAGAAGTGGATCCTCCTTGAGAAGCCAGTGATTGGGAACTGACTTCGCAATACTGCACATGTTGTTGTAATTAAGGCACAGCCTTTCCTGGATCCTGAAATAATGTAATAAATAATTGTGTTCAGAAACAGTGGATGTGTCGAATTGCTTCTAAGCCATGACAGCTGAGAGGTGCTAAGGACTGGAGTGGAGATGGGTTGGAGGTGTGGAGCCGTATCAAGCTGTTCTATGAAATTAAGCTGTTCTGTGTTTGTGTACCTGAGCTGAGTTACCAGCCTGCTTTCTGCTCTGCTTCTCGGAAGGTGCAGGAGGAGAAAGGTGTAGGAGCGGCGTATTGCCTTCTGAACTTCGGTTGCAGTTTAATTTACTACTCTGCCTTTCCATCTTAATGTTACACTGTCAGTAAAGCTGTGGGAAATAGACACAAGTGGAACCTTCATCTTGATTGTCTGACTTGCATTGCTTTGATGTAAAAACACTTTCCTTGTGCCATTTCGTTCTCAAGGGTGACTTCTGTCCTAACTCTTGATGGGATGGACCTCTCTTTATTCTGAAAGCCCAGGCTTTCCCGCTGGCTCCACCTGTAGATACGATGTCGTTTTTAAGTCTCACTGTGTTCTGACTTTAAGACTCGACCCTTGGAAGGGCTTTGTAGCTTCTATTTTTAGTCTAGTTGGTGGGAAATTAAGCAGGGAGGTTAGAGGATCAGACTTGTTAATGTGATAGCATCCATCAGCAATGAAAGTTAGAAAAGATGATATTTGTGATATGTGTTTTATAGACAAGGAGCTCTGTCCTCGGCTGGCTTAGTCGCTTCCAGCGGCTGATTCTTTCCTCTCAGAGGAAGAGCTCAGAGGTCGCTTCCGATCACTGAAATTGTTGATTCTGAGGTTACAGCCACAGACATCCTCGCAATAACGTATAATGCAATTTTGTTGATTCTTTGATGCTTGAAAAGTGACAAATAATGAATGCATCTAAAAATAAAGCTGTAGTTTGTGATGCCTGGGCTCTCATGACTGAAACTCTGACAGCTGCATAAACTGTGTTGGATCCAAATGATTCATAATGAATCTGTCTGACGGATCCTGTAAGAGGAATGCCTATCTGTCTGCTCTTAAATAGTTGGTATTTCCAGAGCTTTGCTTGTAAAACACTATCACTAACTTCCAAAAAATACAAAATTATAAATGTATATGATCCAGGCATTCCTATAAGTTATGTATTTTAGTTTCGCTGTGCAGCAACCTACTTTGAGCATCCGTGCTACTGTTTCATCTCTGGTCAGTATAGGATGCTATGCCGTGACATGATCATGGCCGGAGAGGTTCAGAGGAAGAACCGTGCCGTCTTAAATACGTGGTCTGTAGAAAAGCTCATGCTGGTAAATACACCGCGTCCTGCGTTGTTCTGGCTTCCTCTGCTCTGTTCGGTCAGCATGTCACCGGGGCAGGGACGGCTGACGCGTCTTTCAGTACCGCGGGGTAGGAAGAGCAAGCCAATCTTAGGCTCCGCAGCCTTCATCCGTGGAATACCAGAGTCTGTCCGCTCTGCCATCCTTCTGGGTGAGGTTCAAGTCCTCATTCTTTCCATTGTGTGAACTAACACTCTTTTGATTACGCTTCTTTGGGGAGTACTTTGAGGAGTGGCTTTTTAGGCATTCCTTTGGTATCAGCAAAAGAACTTCCTTTTAAACTGCGCTTTTGGGTGCAGCTGTTTCTTGCGCAGAGATTTATTTTCTTGGTACTTGGTGTGTTGAAAACTAGCAAGCAATTGTGATTTAAAGGCATAGGAATCCGGTTTGGGATTGGGATTATAAACTGAATGGGGCAATTTTTTGATAGAGGAGGAACACGAGAAGCACTGTTTTGTGTCTTTTCTCACGGAGGCAATGTACCATCTCTGTTTTCACCCTTGCCCTAAGAGGAGTCCTAACTGAGAAATGGGAGTCCTAATTGACAAATGTCTAGCTATGGAGATGCAGAATAATTTCATAACTGGGAAGGCTTTTAGAGACAAGATACTAAAAAAACCACCCTCAAAATATTTTTCATGGGGAGAAATGAAAGTAGGAGTTGCCTATTTATCAGTAAAGCTTGGATAATTGATGCTTAAAGTGCCATTTGGACACTGGATATACATAATTTAAAAAACAGTTGATTTGCCTGTGTATTTGCAGAATTCCGCGCTCATTGAATGTAGCTATGAAAGCTATTGTAAAATTCAGCAAGCAAAGGAAGATTGGACAAAAGCGTGGAAACCCTATTTCTGCCTGTTCTCTGTCAATCGGTGCCACCGAGTTCTAGAGTCTGAGCTAGCCAAACTCAAGAGAAAGTTTTTGGGCTGAGTTCTGTGCTTGGAAGACTGTTTCCCTGCTTATTCAGGGATAAGACAGCATACTGGGCAAAAGTCCCTTGCAGGTAGGATTCTGCCTTTTAGGTGGACTCTGCCGTGCGATGTAGTAGTAAGAGCGTAGTTTTCGGTTGGTTCTTTTTTTTTTCTTTTTTTTTTTTTGGTAGTTACCGCAACAACGATTTTAATGAGGTATTTTTGCTGGTGTTTTTAAGGAGATCCTCTCAAGACTAAAGATCAACATGAAAGGATGCCTACCTCCGTCCTTGTTTGAAAACTGAACAAGCAGGTGACAGAGGCTGATATAGGTCAGTTACAGGTAGGAGTTTGTCTTTTTTGAAACAGAATAAAATGAAGGCAAGCGATCCATGTTTGCGTTAGAAAACATGGAGCTGGTAGACTAATGTGCAGAGGGGGCATGTGCTAAAAATAACTGTTTAGGAAAATGATCTTTGCAGCTCTGTGACAAGGATTGATACCCACAGGACGAGTCTGTGTGGATCAGAACTAGGCAAGGGGATGTTGAGGTAACTACTATGATCAAAGCTCTGGCAAGTATTTTAGCTGTATAAACGGAGAGTTTCAGAAATACTACACAGACCGCAAGACCTAAATGTAGGCTGGATGGGAGGGTCTAGAGAACAGTTAGTATTCAAGATAGTGTCCACGTTACTGAGCTGAATGATAGGCAGGTAGATGAGCAGCTGAGAAGCGGTGTGCCGTATAACTTTTTGCCTTGCAATATAAGCGAGATTATCTTTACAAAGCCACCATGTAGAATCTCCCTGTGTGGGCTTGTTTTCCCACGTGCATCTCTGTCTCCTCCCTGTTCAGTGTCTTTTACCCTCAATGCTATTGAGGGAACAGGGTGTTTTTAGGAGGGGCAAATGAGTAAGGAAGCAGTTCCATGAGGGTAGAACTAATGAAAGCAGGTTTCCTGAAGATTTGTGTCCTTTCAGTGTTAACCCTCTGTATCTTCTCCATTATCTCAGGCTGCTTCATCAGTTAGCAGATATTCAGAGATCTGAGATACAGATAGACCGAAAAAAAAGACAGCTGTTAACTCGGACACAAGGTTAAAAAGGGTTGGGGCTTCAACTGGTAATGCAGTCACATAATTTACCGTATAGATCTTTGCAAATGCCTATGGCGTGTTTACTGAACATATCTTTTGGACAGCAAGCGTGGCTGAACAGGTGGAGCACCAAATGGGTTTCTTTTAAAGATATTTTTCATCCTGTAACCTTTTTGGCCAGATTTGCCTGTCTGTAGGCTAGAAAGGAACGATTGCCTAATAGTCAAAGTTGTCTTCAGGTCACACTGGGACAGCTGTTCCTGGTGATGTAAAAGCATCGCTGACCGAGAAAATGAATGCAAGGCATGTTCCAGCCCATGGCTAAGATTCATGACCCTCCTCTGCTGCTGCTGCTGCCAGCTTTGCTTTGGGAGGCTATAACAGGGTATGTGGCAGCACTGAAGCTCTCTTTGGGACTGATCCAAAGCCTGGTGGAGTCACTAAGTCTTTCTCTGAAATGCACTGAATTTTGAGCCAGTTTCCAGCTGAACTCTTCTGACACGTGAACAATACTGGCTCAAATGTGTGACTTGCAGTGAGTGCGGTGCTAGGAGAATGCTTTTTAATGAAGGCTTTCCTCAGAAAAACCACAGGTGGTTAAGTAGATTGAGTTGAGAAGACACTTGACTTTTTATTAGTTCTTTGAGATAGCTAATAAAACTGAGTATGGTGACTCTGACTTTACAGTTCAGTGGGTTGGTCATGGTTCTTTCCAGCTTTCATTCCACTCAGCATGATCTGCTGCACACTAAAATGCTGTAAATGTTGCAGAAGTCTTGGTCTGCTGTTGGTGGAGGAGCTCAAAAGTGAAGGCCAAGTTTCAGCTTGATTCAGTCAAATAAATCTGGAATACTATTCTGAAAGTAGGGATTACTAAGAGCAGGTCCTAGGCCTGAGTGCCTGGATCAACAGCAACCACACAGAGGCCTTCAGGGGGAAGGAGAGAGAATTCCTAAAGACTGGAAAGGCGATTTCATTAATGCCTGCAGAAAGTTGGAGTACTGTTACCTAGTGGAAGAGAATGGATAGGTGCATAGTTAAAGCACTGAATTGAGCCTTGGGAAGTTGGAAAAAATTATATTCAGCCACAGATTTGGGCTTGGACTCGGCAAAGTACTTGGATGCACTGAAGCGTAGTGCTGAATTGAGGCCTGTGTTAGCTACTTGCCTAATGAGAATAGCCTTTATTTCTCCTAGCTCTTTCCCATTTTTGCTGCTGAAATTTATAAACTTTCTGGAGACTGCGTGTCTTGCTACTTATGTTTGCACAGCATCTAGCACTGTGGTGCTCTTCTGTTTGCTGACATCAGAAAGCACTATTGTAGCACAAATAATAAAAATATGTATAAGAACATTATAGCCTAATAGACCTCAAAGCTCATACTTTGCAACCACACTAGGTTCACTCACACATATTTTGCCAGGCTGATTCTGATAGCTGTCTACAGTACAAGTCACTGCTTATTTTAACGTCCCAACAGTCATGTAATCTAAATATTTAAAACAACCACTTTTTCTGCTGGAACCTGAGCACTGCTCTGCTCAGAGGGTGGAGTATGTTACATTTATTAAAAGCTAATGCTATGAAAACATGCTAAAGGGATACATCAGGTTTGGTCTGCTTCCTGTGGCTAGTGATCTGCAGTGGGACAAGTTAGAAAAACAAGTTTAGTACTGTTCATTTAATGAACACCTTCACAGAGTGTATGCACAGTTTTGTTTTTCTTTTTTCCCGTGCTCAGGTAGACTTGTTTTGGCTTAAGAATACACACACAGACTGTCCAGCTGTTAGAAACATTAACCATCTCTATAGGATTCAAGTTCAGCAACTTATGGGCTTGCTGTATCTCTAATTAAAATTTGCCTGTGAAGTAGGTGGAATTAAATGGGATTTATTTAATAATAATTTTTGAAAGATTGTTACCATTCCAGCCTGCCACAGGAGAGTGAACAGGCAACCAGGAGGAGATCCACATTCAGTGCTTTGAAACCAACCATAAATAGCAATGGAATAGATTAAAATTTTGCATATGCATATGTATTATTGCAGTTTATTCCGTCTAGCTTTTTGGTTTCCTTCAAATGCTGAGATTTCTGGATTTTGTTTGGAAGGAAATTAAGAGAAAAGGGAAGTGACAAGTATTAAACTTACTGAGTCAAAGCATTATCTTGAAGAGTTTTATTCCTCTCTTCAGTCTATGTGGGAAAAGGCGGATGGCTCAGTATTTCCCTGTGACCATCTCTTTGGATGTCAATAGTGCTGGAGGTAGTCAGCCTTTGTCCTTTCTGTGTCCACCAGATAGTCCTGAGGTGAGCGAGTAAGTTCTGAGTGTTTCTTTTGCTTTGACATCTACGCCAACTGAAGCAGCACTGAACGCTGCATGCTGAAACACCCAAAGAGGACTTCAGAAGAAGGCTCAAAAAAGTGACAGTGTCCTTTCAGTGACTGGCTGCTACAGATAGACTTGATTTATCCTTTGTTCCTTGAAATCTAGCTTTGCCCTTGTGCTGACAGGTTTGTTGTGTGATCCTTTGAATGTTTTGGGTAGCTTGACCGTACTGAATAATGGAGGTGAGGTGCACGGCCTCTGATGAAAATGGACGTGGCACTGAATTGAGACAGATGAACATTACTTGGTCCTGTAGTTATTTTCCTAAAAAGCTTGCTCATGCCTCAAGCTTACTCTCTGTTTACTCTGTTGCTTGCGTTCTTTTTGCGCAAGGATTTCCCTGTAGTTTGCTAAAGCTGAAGTCTGTAAACTACTACAGCAGAAATCTTTAATTATTTACGATATCCAGGATTGTATCTTCTCTTTGGCTATGTTATTTATAAAGAAAACAGGCGCATCATCTTTTGCTAACTGTCTACTTTATGCGCTCTAATTGTGTTATTACATGGCAGTAATTAAGGTAGTCCTGCAAGGGATGCTTTTGCAATCTGCAGATGAATCCTCTTTGCTGGTAGTCTTGAGTAAATGTCAGAGCACTGTAGCCTTCAGTAGCCAGCATTTTGAAATCCCTGTACGTGTAGCTAATGAGAAAAACACATGTAAATTCAGTTTAAGCGCAGCTATTTGCTAAGAATTTTGCAAGATGTACTATATGCAACCCCAATTCCGAAGAATGACTGTTTTCAGGCAAGATACACTGAGTAGGTGGATTGGGAAAATTGAAACAGGGAGTAAAGCATTCCTGACAATCTCTAATACCAGTTTTATTGTTTGTTTAATCTGTGCTTGCTTTTATTCACTTGGTTGGGGGTACTGAATCTGGATAGATGATTAAACTCATCTGTTTGTTTTTTTGTCCCAGCAAAATGTGTTGGTTTTTTCGTAATCATTTAGGGTAGGTCTAACTCTACTTCCAATTAAGTTAGAGGAAAACCATTTCTGAAAATCTCACCATTAGTTAAGAAATGCAGTCTTGTCTTGCTTATCCAAGAGTTCCAAGACACGGGGTTTTTTGCCTTATTTTTCTTCTGTTCAAAGATTTAGCAGTGAATGCAGGCAATGTTGCTTTTAAATTGGTCTGCATTGTTAGTTTGGCTCACAAAGCTAGTGTTGCAGTTGGAAGCCTGAGAGTCATTGAATCAAAATGTCTGTTTCGGAGCATGTTGCTGACAATAAAATACATGAAAGTTGTAAAAATATCCTTTCTCAGCAGAAGAACACTCGTCTGTCTCGGTCTTCAGTTCTCTGAGCGTATACCTCTATTGTCCAAAGTAATCTTGTGGAGGCTGACTTGAAGTGGTACCAGGTAAGCACTTTCTGGAATTGCTGTGGTATGGTCATTTCCCTGATACAATGGACCCTGTGAAAAAACAGAGCTGGAAAAGAATCATCCCCATGTAAGCATGATTGTAAGTGTAAACCTTTACTTCTGCATGCTACAATGCTGTGATACAGAGACCTACCTTAGGTTAGCTTCAAACATGCTGAAATCTTCTACGCATGTTAGATGTAGTCCATCAATAGCCAGTTTAAGTATTTTGGAAGATGCTTTCTTTTCATGATTTTAGTTGGCCTAAACATCAATGTGTTAAAAAAGGCAAATTCATACGAGGTATTCTTAAGCAAGCAGCATCTGTTGATAGTAACATCTGATTTCCTCTCCCTCCCCACCCGAGTTCATGGCAGCTCCCACTGTTTTCTGACCCTCTTTTACTTTGAGAGTATACAAGGAAGAAAATTCCTCTCCTTACACACCCTCCAGAAATTGGCAGATAGATGATCGCCTTCTGGAGGAAAAAATGAAGAAGTCATGTCAGCTCTCCAGATAACTTGCAAATCCAAGATCTGCATCCAGCTATCTCTTGAGAAGATCCCTTTAGATACTCAATTTTGCTTGCTTTCCCAAACATGACGATAACCTCGAGGTGAAAGGTACCACTTGGACCAAAACTTGCCTCAGTTTGTGGGTGGGTAGCTGTCTTTTCTAGCAGAAATACAGTGTCTTATGAAAATACATAAGCCATTTTTTAGTCATCCGTGTTCCTACAGGGAAGAAAAGGGTATCTGTAACCATCTTTATTTTTGCAGGGTGTTTTGGTCTGGTTGCTTTGTCCTCTACTTGTGTTTGTGTGAGAACATAATATAGTGAAAATACACTCCCATCTGAGCTGAAAAATACAGAATTTCCAGCCTTTTACATCTCCAACTTCCCAGTGTAAATTCATTCAGTTCAGTCTTTTTTTATAGAAATTGTAAAATCTACAGGCACCTCAGCACATCTGTACCTAGTGGCTTGTACCTGATTTGAGCTGCTGTGGCCTGATTGAAAACCTTCTGCAAGCTGTCTGTACAGTGCCAGAACCAGTCTGTATCATTTCTTGCCTCATCCTGTTCTTTGTTGATGTGCATCTTTTTGTCTCCGTGTGTTAATACACTCCATCTTTCCTTCTTTCTCTCTCCCTCATCGGAATGCATTTCTCTGGTGAAGACTGTCATACTATGTAGATAATCGAGAAGCTGGCCCTCTCTCCTCTGCAGTTCTGGAAGGAGGGTCCAGGGAGATGTACATTCCTTCCTTTTTTAAAATTTGAAAACTCCCCAAAGTTCTGAGTTTGATGAAACTTTAAAAGCTGTGACAGAAATGGGAGAATTTACTTAATGCTGCGCTGTGTCTGTGGAAAATCTTCAGTGTGTAGCAACTTAAAAAAAAAAAAACCCAAGCAAACACAAAAGCCCCAGAAGCGTGTGTGAGTAGGAAACAGCAGCACAGTTCATGACATGAGAGATTGATGGTGTGGGAGTGAATAATGGGAGATATGTGCCTTAGTTCTAAAAGCACTTAACATCCAGTGTCCAGAACCTTGATCTTGTCTCTTCTGCCTGGGCCATAAATAAAAGAAAATCATTACGTGTTGTCATTATGTGATGTGGAGGAAAAGAGGGTGGGAACTGATGTACTTCCACTCACTGACCAGCTGTGCGATGAGTGCATTCGTGGGTGAGGGTTATAAGTAGAGCTCGTGGAGGTAGACTGCTTTGTCATCTTGGGGCTTTCTTCCAAAGGTATCTGGTACTTCAGGAATCTGTTCATTCTGCTGCTACTGCTTCATACGTTGTTTCTCTTTTGGCAATGACACAAATACTTGTGTGATTTGGAGCCAGGTGGTCTTCATGGAACTCTGAGTAGACGTCTCTGTGGCCAGTCGGGATGGCAGCAGGGGCTGTTCCTAAGGCCCTGTTGCTGTGGTATCCAAGCATGAGTTCATATAGCGTATGGAAACTGGTGACACACAGAGCTTTTAAACCCTAATTTAGTCAAATGCTTGAGTGCTTATTATTTAACTTAAATCTCGGAAGCAAATCCATTCATATGTAGTAATGTGCTTACACAGGCATTCATTACTGTTTGTCTTGCTCATAGTTCCCAATAGGGGCCTGATTCAAACCACTTAATGGTACCTAGAAGTAGTTAATGGTTAATTGTGATGGGCTTTGGGACAGACTCTTCTGACCAGTATATTTGTCCAGGTTTTGCTGGATACCAAGAGCTGTTTGGATGGAATTGCTTCCGTAGGTTCCCTTTTGTGGGATTGCCAGTACTCTTGAAAACAGTTTGAGATGTTCCAAGCTCTAAGACCCTCGAGTTTGGATATAAATACATATAGTATAAAAACGTCCCTAGATTTGGAATCTAATCTTTGCAAGAAGAAAATGCCTGATGAGAGAGGACGAATGCTGAGAATGTATGTGTTTAAGGGAAGAATGATTGGTCATGGTGAGTTCAAGACAGCTGGCTCTTTGGAGCCGAGTTTTAGAATCATTAAAGATCAGCGAGCTGGGTCCTGAAAACGCTGCTTCAGAAGTACAGTCTTCCTGTTGTGCTGACTTAAGGAAAAATAGGTCTGTGCTTGAGCCAGCTTACTCCTGTCAGCTCCACTGATGTGGATGGGTCAGTTCTTCCACAATGAATATCACTGTTGAGACAGTGAGCAGCGGGGATGTGGTATGGGCTTACAGTTCTCTGGATCTTCTGTTAGCCTTCAACTCTGTTTCCGCGTCACAGCTAAGAGAAGATTTTACATGTACATCTTATGTGCAGGAAAAGCTTTGATTTATAGGCTCTGCTTTTTCCATCTGATTACTGCTTGCCTTTTAGCAAAGGACATTTGGACTGGTCTGCCACTAGAATGCCATTTTCTAAATTAATTAAGCATCAACTCATGGTTTAATGAGTGTGTTGGGGAAGGAGGAGGATGTCGCTGGTGATTTTGCTGATGCTGCTTTGGGGTCGCAGTTTTCAGAGAAGACTACTGGAGGCTTGTCCTCCAATTTCTACTGTAGAGTTTAATCAGTTGAGACAAGCTGCTGAGCAAATACAGAGGAATTTACAGTGCTCAAGGAATGAACGACCTAAATATTTGCTCCATGATTCTGTTGTGGCTTATTTCCATGTGAAATGTAAATAACTGAGGGAAGAATGATCATTTTTGGTTATTTCAGTGGCCTTGGTAAGAAAAAGTATGAAAATCATTTGGGAGGATATTCAAAACATACAAACCATGATAAACTCTGCTCAGGTACTGGAGTGAAACACTTAATGGTAATAAGAGAACCCCTTCATCTTATGCCACTGACTTGCTGTGATCATTTGGCTATTGGGTTTACTTTTACCTGTTTCATCATTTCTGAAGTAGGTAGCATCTCCTTTTTGAAAAGTACTCTGGCTCTTTTTTTTTCTT
>VZTL01049218.1:1914-27481 GCA_013400535.1 Scopus umbretta | reverse complement strand
TTTTTTTTTTTTTTAATCAAGCAGGTAAAGTGAGGATTGACATTCTTGGCATTGTTTGACAATAGTATAATCAGGGAAGACCATGTCTAATCAATATGAGAATTTCTGATTCGGATGGGGTGTGTGCGTGTGTCTGCTGCAAGCAGGGGGTGAATCAGCTCGGTACCAATTGGAACGTGGCTGGTGACTGACTTGATAGGGCTGTGAAAAGGGAGGTAGATACTGAGGCCCCTCGAGTCTTTTAAGGATGGCATTTGCACAGCAACTTGCAGTCTCAGTTGTAAAGACTAAGATACGGAGTCCATCCAGTGCTCTGGAGAGCTGCTAGGTTTGCATAATTCTATTTTTAAGATATCTCTGATTTTGGAAGGAGAAGTGTCCTATAGAGGTCATTCAGCAAATGGGGAGGAGCAACCCTAAAAGGGAGCCTTTAGAGTGTGATTTATTTATTTATTTTAACCTGCCTTTACATTTTTGAGTTCTGAGGTGTAGAAGTAGATGCATTTGGAAAATCCTTAGTAAGTAAGTGTGCAAATACTGTTTGTTAACAGCTGTCTTACTGTAGGGAACTGGGACAAGAGCTTGTGTTTTAACAACTGTTAGGCTGTTAAAACCAAGCATTCATCATATAAAGTTTAAAAGGAACAGAAAATTGTCTCAAAATAAGAGTTTTGTTAGTTAAATCTGATCTGAAACCTGTGATATTTAAATGCCTTCTCTCCGCCTTCCTTCTGGAATGTGAAGAGAAGAATGAGTATATGGGTTGGGGCACTGGTTTGGGATTTGAGGTCCGAGTTCAATTTTCCCTCTTCCAGCTATTCTCTATTTGACCTTGAGTAAATGATCTAGTCCCTGATACTGTGACCAGTTAAACTTAATTTATGTACATGAGCTGTGCCTTTGGAGGAGACTGTAAACAGGTCAAAATTACATGCCTAGGAAACTTGTAAATAGAGGCTTTTATTTTGGGGTTCCGGTTCTGGTTTGTATGAAATTCTGAATCAGAGTACAACTCTAGTTTGCCGCAGACTAGCATAACCACGGAGAGTTTGCACTTGCAGCAGTATGCCAGTGCAAACGGATGGTATCTTAGCAGATTTCTCTTCCCTTTTGTTTTGCTGAGTTGCAGAGAGGCTCTTTCTCCCCTCCCTGCCCATTGCTTTTTGCCAGTCACTGTAGTAGAAGTTCTTTGCCATGACCAGCTTCAGTGATTGTTCCATTTGTACCTGCATAGTGTTTTCCATTTAATTTACTATTGTGATTGGATTCTTAAAATTATATAAACAAATAAAAAATAATTTGCCCCTGCAGAAAGAATGGAACTACTGAAAGAGTGGGTTTCCAAGACTTTCTGGGGCTGCTTTTTAAGTATGCTTATTTCCAGTTGTAATTTATGACCTATTTTAGTTACAGACACAAATTGAAAAAAGGTACGGTAAGTAGAACAAAACTAACTGATCCCAGAGAATTGCCTGGTACAGAGATGAGGAGGGAGTAAGGATGCATGACAAACTTCTTTATTTGAAAAAGAATATGCAAAGAAGTGTATGACACTAATTACATTTTGTTCTTACTGAGGAAAAAAGCTGTACAGTGGTAGCAAGTGATGGCAAGATGTGAGTGCTGCAGAAAGCGTGAATATTTAGGAGTCTCTGGACCAACCGTGTTCTTGCTAACTAGAGGTGCTAGTTAAACTGTTGAATTCAAGGGAGAGGTTGGATTTCTGATGTCATGGGGAAACATGCGGGAATACTTAGTCATCAGAGATTGTTGAGCAAGTGCAATGCTTGTAGACATGCTTGACAGGTTCGTTTTTTCAGTCTATGCAAAAATCCTCACTGGCTTTAGTGCTACTAGAAACTAATCCTGAAGTGGTACAGAGTGTGCCTTCCAAAGAGCTTTGAGTATTTGGAATACAGGTAAACTACGTAATGGCCCTGGCGCCCGTGTGAATGCGCAGCTGGAGCATTGTAAAGAGCTCTTTGGTGCTTTACTTGTTTTGTGATGACTCTCGCACAGTGCGTCCTGATCAACTTTGAGTGAAGATAGCGAAAGTTTGCAACGCAGAGTGAATTTATTTGTGGTTCTCAGTGCTGTTTCAGGTCTCTAGCTTGTAAGAATTACCTACAGGGTAAATGGAAATCCTGTTCCTCATGTGACATTAGGTAGATGCATCTGAAGTAGAGCGATCAAATAGTTAATGTTAAAAAGGCTGCCTCTTCCGTCTTTCAAATTGTCCCAGCAGGGGTTGCATTTCTTGGTTGACATTAGCCATGCTGTTCCAGCTCCTGCTTCTTTCACATCCTGCTTTTTGTCCCCCATCCCTCCTTACACTTTTTTTAATACATCTCTTATTCAAAGTGGTTAATAAGGAAATTTGTCATCTGCTTATTTTGGTCTTTGCTAACACTCCCCTCCCTCCCATTCAGACCAAATTAACAGTAAGCCAATGAATTGAAGATAATGCTACTGTGAATTATCCTTTGCTGCAGGGCAGCTTTGCATTTTTAGTGCCAAGTTGACTTTGGTTTGTGTGACTAAAACCAGGCGGCGCAAAAAGAACTGGGATTTTCATTCCTGACAGGAGGGGCTCATAGGTGTTGAAGGGTAATGACTGGGCGTTAGGAGGCATCTCCTTGAGAGGTTCTTTTTGCGGGGACATCTCTTCCTGGTCTGTCTTGGCCTTGTCCTGCGAGTTGCTGCATGAATTGCACATGTTCTTCACATATGTAAAAAGATGGCAGAGACGAATACAGCATGGTTACCTATTGCAGTTTGTACAGTGAGAGATCCTTTGCGAGGATGGGCATCGTGTTTCGTGAGGCATAGTGTAAGCTTCTAGTAAGAAAACACTGGGATACACTGGATACAAGAACAAATTCATGACATAATTACCTAGCCAAGCCTGGCAAACTCACGAAAGGTTGCTTCTAGTGGTTGCTTCTGCAATTGGTTTTGACAACCTTGAGTCTGTCACTGTCATTCCAATAAAATACATTGCTTCAAACTAAGCAAAATAAGATCTTTCTTCTTTTTTATAGTCCTAGAAACTCTTGGCTCATATTGTTCCTTTCTCCTTTTATCCTGAGGGCTTCTAGGAGCGATAGCAGCGGTGATTTGTCTCTGGATTCCAAGCTGACAAGAAGCTTTACAGTATGTTAGTTAATAATTGGGGCACTGTGAACTCTCAGCAGCAGACTGAATATCATAATTAGAGCTCTATATGTTTGATTCTTTGGAGTAATGTCATACAAATCACAAAATGGCTTTATAACGCTGTATACAAATGGGACATTGTTGTGAACTTTCATGACCTTAGGGATCTGATAAGGTTAGGTGATGGTGGCTTTTCGGTGGGCTTCTAGGTTGGAAAATAATGCTGTGCTTGTTGGATTGTTTGAGCAGTTGGTTCAACTTCCAATGCCTGGGAATTTAGTAGTAGACGGACCACCCCCATCTTCTGCCTTGTTCTTGATAGCCTCAATAGACAGGCAAAGGTTGAATCCATCTATTTGGTTCCTCTGGGGACTGAAGGACTGAAACGTATTTTCTGTGCTTGCTTGTTAGATGGGTGGAAGGTTTCATTCTCCAGAGTTACGAGTCTGTTTAAACTTCCTTTGAGGTGGTAGTTTAGTTGACTGTCTTTTCTCCTTTTCGTTCCTGGGAAGTCTCCATGTATTCACTCCAGTCAGTATCGCTGCTGTTTTGTCCTCATAGGACAACAGATGTCACCTTGTCCTCAACTTAGCAGTCCCCCATGTGTCTAGAAAAGGATGTGTGAGACAGACATGTGTCTAGTGCTGCATGTGTTGAATAAATGTGTTTCTGATTTTCAGTATTTATTCCAAGAGTTTGTCTCAAATATTTCCTTATTAACAATTTTATTTTGTTCTTTAAATCTTAGGCGTTTGGGTGTAAGTTGTAGACGCTTATGAAATCAACTGCACTGCTGCCAAGTAATCGAGACCTTTACTCTATTAAAGGCACAGTACTAAATGTTACCAAGCCTCACTAGCTGCTCATGGAAACCTGGCTCTTAAAAACTGCATCAGCTCTTAAAAACTTACTTTAAGTAGTCATAGAACTACCTTGACTTTTCATTGCCAAGACTGCTGATTTCTCACATTCATATGTTCTTTAAAATATTTTCTTTTTACATACAGCAGCCAGGTAAAATAAACACACACCATAGAGATGTGCACATCTGTCAGCTCATGAAATCTTAAAACATTCTTTTCTCTAAGGAGAGTAAGTACAGAAATTTAAATGGAAGACAAAAACAGCTCTTGAAAATATATTACCTTTCCTAATACGATTCATTCTCCTGAGTGTTAAGCTGTAAGTGTAGATGTCAGATAGCATTCCAAAAAGTGTTCTGTGGAGGCAGTATACAAAAGCTGAACTTTGATTAAACCTGTGTTATCAAAAGCAGCTGTGTGTCTCTAGCACAGTGCTACTGGGGAACAGCGTCTGCCAGGGCAAAGCAAAATAACTATCGTTGTTGAGAATCTGACAGTACCTCCTTTTGTTTCTGTGTTTTCTTATGGACAGATTTCCTTTTGAAAATAGTGACTCAAGACGTGGTCAATAATCTGTGTTAAAAAGTTATAACTGAGATACTGCCAAGGTGTCTTAAACTGTTAGCCCTCTTTAAGATTCTGTCAAAGAGATAATTGCTTAATGTGTATTTCTGATTTCCCCACCAGACAAACTGACTTTTAAATGGATTTTTGGTGGCTTATTGGTTACTGGTTTTAAAAGCAACAGCTAGGCCTTTGCCTATGAATAAGGTACTCGGCGTGTCTTTGGGCAAATTTAAACAACTAGTCTATATTTCAAAGTTTAATTTCCATCCTCCCCTCCATGCTGTCTCCTTTTAATAGCTTCTTTTTCTCTCTTTAGACTACAGGGATCACTAATTAAGAAATCAGCCTCTGGTTGGTTGGATAACCGTGGGCAACTGCTGCAGTTACAGAGCTGCTGGTCTTCCCGAGCCTCTGACAGAAAATGAGTAAAGATAGGAACATAGCTGTAATAGAAGAATGGGCGGATTACAAAACCACTGGGATTGGGTCTCTTCTTATCTGTCTTTGCCGAACAGCAGGATATATGTCTCAATGAAATCAGAATTAGGGAATGACAAAGTGGAGTTTTACTCTTGAGAGATGCTATTGGTATCGTTCTGCAAAAATAGGATTTGGAAAGCTTGGGAAGCTATTTGGGATTTATGATGTGGATTGGTTGAGTTGGAGCTGTTCAGCCACTCTTTACTTGTACACTCTTCATTTTGTTTGTAAGAAAAGCAACAACGAAATCAAACTTTACAGTTTACCTATTCCAGTGTTACCATCTGTTGATGCTGAGTCAATTGAAAGTCTGACCTGTGAAACACTGCTCTGACTTCTGGATTGTAGCTCAGTTAGCATGCATGCTTTTGGTGGCTGTGAACACTATGATGTGAATTTGGGGTCTTCTCATTAGTTTGAACTCAATATGGCAAACAGCTTTTGCTTTTCTAATAGGATTTTTAAGAAATCTTTTGTAGTCCTGCTGTGTGCCCCAAGTTGAGTATCAGGCAGCCTAATAGAAATACAGAGTCTGGCTGCATCTGCCTTTTCCATCAAGATTGCTCCTGGTGCTCTGCCTGTTCTCCAGGGAGAGGGTGGACATTTCAGCTATGCAGGTGGGGCCAGTGCATGCCTTTTTGCAGTCAGAGGCCCAATGGCTTATGAAGTTCCCATGACAGGAAAATATTGAGTTTGATGAAAGATGGATGATGCAACTCTAACAGTGGGGAGAACTTACAATTTCTTCCTGATTTCCAACTCAGCCTTTTTCTTGGGGTGATGAATGTGTGCATCAAACATTCCCTAGCGATGCTGCATGTCATTTCAGAGTGTGTTCTAGACACCATTTGGGCATGGTGAAGAAGCTGTGCTCTGCACCCAGAAGATGTGGCTTTCCAGCGTTTATGCACACAGTTCCCTAGGGAGTTAGGTTATACTGGCTTGTGCCTTACATTAGTAAAGTAGAAAGGCTGTCAGTTGTGTTGGTTTTGGTTGCATCTCTGGGGCATGCTGTCTAGTGTCAGTATGTACAAGCCTTCTGCAAGGTTCAGGATGTTTCCTTTAAAAGATAGGGCTACCTGGAAGTGGTATTTGTCAGTCTAAAACCTGTGGGAGATTCAGATTTCCTGGTGATGCATTCCACAGCCAAAGCAGATTATAACTCTGAGCTTTGTTTGGTCCCTCAAGAGCTGCGTTGCCACTGAAGCACCACACGTCGCTAAACAGAAGCAGAGGGGTGCATGCATGCATCTTCCAGTTGGGGCAAATGAATCGCTGAATCCAGAAGGAACCAACAGACTGTCAAAGTGCACTTTGCAAATACTGTAGCAATCTTCTCGGTGAAGCTTGTAAAATTAAGACAATAAAGGCAAGGGGGACTACTTGTTACAAATCGAAAATGTGAATTTCCTGTCAACGGACCTTGCTTGTATTTTGTTTCTCGTTCAGTTCCTGGTGAAATGCCACACTCGTGAGAGTGACAGAGACTCTTCAGAAGGCTGGCTGTGGCTAAAGTGATTACCTAGCACTTGGAGGACCTGAGTTTGGTTGTCAGTCCTGCCACACAGTTTTCTGCCTCATCTTACCATCTGCTGGAAGAGATGCAATAAGTCTTTCATCTCGTGTTTCAGATGATAGTTTTCTCTGCAGAAGGCTTATCTCATTCTGTATGGTGCCAGGATAATGAGAGTCTGCTTTCTGTTTCAGAGGGCTTTAAATGCTGCTTAATAAATTAAAAAAAAAAAAAAAGTAATTGGGCCCTATGTTTCCCCCCTCTCTTCCACACTACTACACTGGTAAATTATGGCAGAGGTTCTGTTGGATTCTGTACTTAAACCTACAAATACTCACTTAGAAGTCAAATGTATTTGGGCTTGGGCAGGTTTGGAATGAAGGGTTTGTATTTTGCTTGCTCTCCCTTTGCATGTGGAAAAGGTTCAGTTCTCTCCCTGTGATCCATAAATTCTGAACACCTTTTATCTGAACTGTTCCTCTGAGCAGCCTCTTAGGGTGCTGAAATGACTCTTTAAGAGTGGGAGGTGGGGAACCAGACGGGCAGAGCGAGGCAGGTACAAGGCACGTACGTGTAGCGCCTGTGTTGGCGGGGGCCCCTCCCAGACGAGCCTGCCTTTGTGCTTTACCAGCTGCTGGGTAGTCGTTACCGAAGCGCAGTATTTGGAGGAGCACCATTTCTTAGCGCGTGCGTGTCGGTTCTTGGCAAGCCTGCTCCCTGTCTTTGAAGGGTACCTTAAGTGAATGGTTCAGTGTTCTAGACCTATCTAATTTTTATTTTCCTTAAATGGATGGCCTTAAGAGCTGCTGGCAAATGCTTCGTGCTGTATTTATGAGGAACGTGGACTTGGTGATCTGATGGGAAAACCTGTGATGCACCTGCAGAAATGGCAAAATACAGCATCGTGAGCTCTTTTCATTGTGGCTGCTTTTTTTTGTGTGTGTGTGTAAAATCTGTGCCCTTCAGTACTGCTGTACATTCTTGTAAGGATGCACTGAACAGGAATAGCTTGAAGAAATACTTCTTTATAAAGAACTCAGAAACCTATATCAAGCACCAGCGTGAGTCCCTGAGCACTGCAGCTTTCTTCTTGCTTATAGTTCTTCAGCAGTATAGCAGTAAATGAAACAACCATATCTCTCTCTCCCTTACCAGTGTCTTCCAGTTCTAAACTGAAGGAGCCACTCATGAAATGAGGGAGGTTGGCTTGCCGATGCTTATATGGAGAGCTGTCTTTTACTAGAAGACTTCAGTTTTCTCAAAGCAGTGTCTCTCTTAATTTGGTTTTGCAAGGATGTTGAATACATCAGCCCAAGTGTGCAATCGCTCTTTGCTATTTTTCTAAATGAAATAGTAGATATTTTTGTGAAATGCATTATAGTGTAGTTTGGAGTAGCAAACTCATGACTAAACGTGAACATGGGGCCGGGGGGTTGCGCTTGCTATCACGAACTTGTTTCATTTCTCCCCTGGAATACCTTTCTGATGGTGAAAACAAAAAATTTTGGCCTATCATGGTGAGAATTTTTAAAGAGTGATCACCATCCCATACGGGCATGTATACAAAGACTACCTGTTTCTTTATTTACATCTAACTGGAGTTTCTGTGACAAGCTGGAGATCTCCTTTTCAATGCCTAAATAAACTTGTAGGTCCAGTTATACTTTTAAGTTGAAGTGTGGGTGGAATTTATTACTAGGTCTGAATGTAAGGGGTCTGAACCCAGGTTTTCATTAGGTTAGAAGTTTGTCTTGCAGTGTTGCTGTACCAGGGAAACGTCAGAGGGCTGTATCTGTGCTACCCCTACACCAGTAAGTAGTATGTTGTTCCTCGTGGGAGACTAAACTTTGAAGGAGTGTAGACAAGGGCAACTTTATTGTGTGATCTGGATTCCAAAATGCTTTGTCCACAGAGGCTGTCCAGGGCATGTGTTGGATGGCTAGAACAGCCATGAAGTGGGTTCATGTTATACCCCTCCTGGGTTGCCTTTGAGACTCGATGAAGATTTTGGGAACTGTGCATTAAATTGATCTCTGTATGATGCAGTACACTTTCTAAGCTTGTACGAAGAACCGACTAATGAAGGCTTCCGGTGGCTTCCCACAAAAAGGAGGATGCGCAATCTGTCAGGGTTTTCTGTGTAATTCTGTGGGAGAGTTGACATTTTGCATGTGCTTTGAAGGTAAACAGAGATGGTAGTCTCCACCTTTGTGCTTGTCTTTTATATAGGTCTGGAGGCAACAGGCACTATCGCATTCATTACAACATACATCTAACTTGTCATGGGCTGTGAGTTATACTTCTGGAAGCTGGAGCAGTGTAGACCAAAAGGCCTTATTAAAATAAACTGAATAATTTTCACCACATCAGTGACCAGAATTATGCCATTTAATTAAAATATGTCTAGACAAATAACCTAAGGGGAGAGAGAGATATTATCTATAATAAGTGTTTGAGGTTTCTGCATAGGGACCATACTAAATAAATTTATGAATAGCTTCTTTTCTCTCCCAAGTATCTGGAGTCTTGGAGTACTGTAGCCACTGCCGGATAATATGGTTGTTTCTTGTGTAACTAGACTGGCATTCATCTCTTTGTTAGCAATTATTTTAACCTGTCTGTAAATAATATTTCTGTCAGGTATTGATTAACACTTATGGCTATTTTTTGACCTGGCTTTATTATTATAATGAGGTACTTTCAAGAGAGCACAGAAGGAACGATTCACAGTAGAATAAGAATTGATTCTTGACTGCTGTCATGTATGTTTAGCATTTCTTGCTTTGTGGTGTTTGGCAGCTGACACCATATTTGTCGTGGTTGTGTGACACCTTTATTGAAAATTAATTGACTAGTTGTAATAAGAAGTCTGGAGTTGCTACCATATCCAGTGGTTACTTAGAATCGTAGAAGTAAACTCACTTTACTTGTAGTTGATTAGGAAAAATGCTCTACTTTCTAAGGCTGTATGTTGAACAGGTTTCTTTCTTGCTTTCATTGTGAAGGATTGAAAGTCATTCTGCCTCAAAAGAAAAGAGGGAGGACGCATTTTCAGGCAGCTCATTTTCCTTCTGCTGTCTTTCAGAGAGTGATTTTTACTCCATGTAGTTAGCGGACCTCTCCAGAAAGGTGCTTCGTTCCATACTGAGAGTAGTGGACTTGATGGAATATGTGGGATTAGGGTAACAGGCATAGTCCTTTGACTCGTTCCTGCAGTTTATTGCTCTGGAATTGATTCCTGAAGGACTACTCAGCCAGGATCATCACTTTATTAGTTTGACATTGCACCTGTCCCTCACAATCTGAAAGGAAGATCTCTTCTTCTTCTTCCTTGTTCTATCAGCAGAATGTACACGTATCTCCTTAACATGGGATATGCTGAAGGTGGACATCTAAATTTTTGCAAAATTAATATACACAGTTACTCGTTTTCTAAAACGAGGACCTGACTGTATGTGGGATTTTTGTTACACCATGCATTAATATTCAGAGACTATGCTTTTAGATTAAGATATAGATATCTTTAAAATGGTGTTTGGGTGAAGAAATGATAAAGAAGAATTGATGTCACATTTTTAATGGCTAGTGTTGTACATGTTTTTTACCATGTGCTATGAGATTGTGCTGGTGCTACTAATGCCAGAATAATTGCAGTGGAAGGATAGTTAAGCAGAGTGTTCTGGTGCGTGTGTGGTCATACCAGCATTAGCAGTGACAGCAAGTGGTTTGTACTGAGATGGAAGTAACATGTTTCTGTACATGTATTTTTTTCATGCCTTTTAGGACAGAAAATAGATTCATAAGGTTGCAACGTATGATTGCTGACATTGCCTTTGAAAATGGATTGCTTGACATCTAGTAATGCAAATCAAGTATGCTGGCAATTGTCTTTAGCTGAGAAGCTATTTTTTCTGTTGAATTGTGAAGGCAGTCTAAGAACCTGTGACTTTGGGTCGCTTCAGCACAAAACCTCAATATGCTGTCTAGCATTAGTTGCCTCATTTACTTGCTTGTATAGATGCATGCACGTGATGGTATTGGGGTTGTCATGTCTGCCTGTTCTTTCAGTTGCAGAGAAACAACGGCTGTTCTTGTGGTCACTTCTTTCTGTGGCTGCAGTGTCATGTATGGAAATGTCAGCCTTTCCACTGACAATACTCAGCCCCTGAAGAGCTTACAAGTTGCAAATTTACTGTTAATCTTGCTATGAAACAAGGTCTTAACTCGAGGCCAAAATAACTGCCTGGGCACTTGGCCATTGTGAAATGTGTGCAAATACACAAAGATAAGAGACTTCTGCTCTCTGGGGGCTCGGTTGTCATTGGTGGTCAGTATTTTGAATAAGAATAATGGGTTGTTGCTTAGAAGTCTTCTGGGATTTTGGAAAAGGACCTATGACACAGCGGTCTGGATATCCCTCGTTAACTTTTCAAAACGTCCTTCTGAAGTATTTACTGTGCCCTCCCTCCCAATTATCCTCCTTTGTCAGTTAGCTCTGCGTAGGTCAGATCCATCCCTGTGCTGCAGCTGATGAATCATTTAAGACCGAGTCAGGTGGAATGTAGTGTTTGTGCTTGCGTTTGGCTCGGGAGCAAATTTCACCTTCGAAACCTAGTGCTGGGAATCTGAGGATGTAATTTGCTAGAAAGCACGTTGCATCAGACCCATGAGCGGACTGCAGTGCCCCGTCTCAGTTCTTCTGAACTCTTTCTGCTGGATGTGTGCGTTGCTGTATAATTCCACCCTTATTCTGAAATTGTTACCTTTCCCCCCAGATCCGCTCTGCTACTCAACTGGTCAGATGTTTTTTACTCGGCGTCTGCTTGAGTTGCACACTTTTGTAACCTGGGCAGTTACTGGCACTGGGTGCAGCAATTCCTTGGAGTGACCCGGTGGTAACCAGCCCTCCGTTCAGCTCCTGAAATCAGCCATCGGCAGCGGCTGAGGTGTGCTGCTGCACCTGGCTGTAGTTCATGGCTCCTGCTGCCACTCATCCTTCAGAGTATTCAGACCGCCCTTTCTGCCTGACTGTTAGAGAAGAAATTTCTGTAGGTACGAGCCACGGGATAAGGGGTAGTCTGCCATTTTGGATGTGTGATAGCAAAGAGAGTATCTGTCTTAATTTGAACCCTGTTAGTGTGGGAAGCCCTTGAAATAATTGGTGGCAGCATGGGCTTAAGTGTGGTCTGGCAGCCAGAGGAAGTACCGGAGTCCCGAATGTAATCCGTGGACTGCGATGAAGTTTGTGTAACTACATTACTGTTGTTGTCGCTGCTTGAGCTAGCTGTCTTAAAACTAACTTAGATTTAGTACCTTGAAATGCATCTTTGCCCATTTCGGCATTGAGCAGGTGAATTTCAGGCGTAAGCTGAGGCATCCACGCTTCTGGCTGGAGGCCCAAGAATAGTGGCTGCAAAGTGATGCTTTTTGCATGTTGATGAATTGAAATTATGTTATCCCAAAACATCCTTAGGGATGATGTGAAATCTTGAGCATTCATGGAGCTCTTAATGCTTCCCAAGTAACTTTGAAAGGACTGGAAGAATAGCTAAAAGGACATACTATTAGAGTCAGTTTGTGCTGAGGGAGGCTATATTACCAAAATCAGTGTTCTCTTTGCACAAAACCCGAGATTTTATTGGTAGTATATGGTAGGTGGAGTGGCCAGTAACCTTACAAGTTGTGCAGCCTCTCTTGCTGTTCATCAGCGGGGCTGAGAGCTGGTGGTGATCAGCTAACAGCATCATGAACCTTGCCTTTCAGTTCTCAGCCTCAGAACTGGCTTGGGGAATGGCACTTGGACACAGTATTAGAAACCACATCATCTCAGGGAATTGGTATGTAGCTCTCAGTGTGCAAGGTCATGACCTGACTTCAGCCTGCAGAGGCTTAGATTTTCAACAGGCTGCATCTCTTCCTTGACTTTGTGTGAATGTCATCTCTAAATGCTATTTTGAGAATGTCCTGCTCTGGAGTCTTGAAGATAATTGTACCCTGGGGAAAGCAAAATCAGAGCCAGCTGTTTCAAATGGGCATTCCACAACCAACTTGCTGCTGGCAGTAGCCTCACTCTTACAGTGTTTTTCCTAGGTTGTTTTCAAGAACTATTTAGTTTTATGGGGGCTTGTTAATATTTATTGGTTTGTAACTAAGGCATTAGACTGGGACTTGGGTTCAGGTCACCGTTATGCTGACCTGTCCCTTTGTAGTGTGACTTCCTTGTCTTTACAGCAGAGAAGATGCTACGTGTCTGTCCCCTGGGACAGTTGCAAGAATAGATTCATTGACACCTGTGAAATTGTAATATAGTCACATAAGTAATTTACTAAATAAAATGGGGGGTAGAGGAAAAAGGGAAGTAACAGAAAAGACCTAAGACTGTCAATGTGGCTAAAATGCTTTACCTGTTATGGACAGTTTGGCCAGTTTGATTCCAAATGCTTTCCAAGGGAATAGATGGTATTGATGAAAATAAATGGTAAGGTCTTAGGACTCCAAAAGTCAACCATTCCAAATGCTTTCCAAGGGAATAGATGGTATTGATGAAAATAAATGGTAAGGTCTTAGGACTCCAAAAGTCAACCATTTGCTTGGGTTCTCTGCACACGTAATTGACAGTAACCTTTTTTCTGCTAGGTTAGCTGATAGTGGAGTGGAGGATAGCACTGTGCACAATTGGGGCTATCAGTACTAAAATCAGACTAATTTCTATAGCTATCAACTTATAATGCCATAAAGGCTTGTATTTTAGTGGGATTTTCACACCTCGAGTATCTGCTCAACCACTGAAGTATTGTTAATTAAGGAGTAGAGAAGCAAATCATATTCCCTATATGCCATTGCTCTTTAACAGGCAGTCATAAATACTTTAAAATACTTAATTGGAAGCCGTTCGTCAAAGATGCTATGAAGTGCACTGTATTTGGAGACCCTGTCGAGGTAATGGGCAGAAGTTCTGGCGAGGGTCTGTAGCCTAGCACAAGTTGGGCTGTGCTGCACTTGACTGAAATGGAAAGATGAGACAGATCTGGGCTAGGAGCCCAGGTACCAGTTGGTTCAAAACACGTGGAACCTTTTAGTATGAGTCACTGTGCCGGACTGTTGCACTTGGTGACGACTGATAGGCCTTTGAAAGTACTTTGAGTGTGATGCAGATGGCTAAACTCGATTGCTGTAGATAAAAATTCCCCTCTTCACAGTCGAAGCAGCTGTAGAGCAAATCTCTGCTTTCCTCCCTCTTTCACATGCTCCTGCTGTTCTTTTTGGATTCAGGCGCAGGGATCTTGCTTAAGCAGAACTCTGGACTTCTCTAACCAAGTAATGAGGCTTTCTGCTCCTCGAATGTCTATCTGAAATAGTCATCGAGGAACTTTTAAACGTGAAAGTCCCATATTTCTCGTAGCAAGAGGGAGTGTAATAGGTCAAATGACCTCCTCAAGGCCATACAGTGGGTTGATGCCAGAGTGGAGCCTTAACAAATTTAGTTGTCCTTGAGTCCCAACTCATTGCTATAAAAAGTGATGCTTTACGTTTGAAATGAAGGGCAGATTCAGGCCGATTCTCTCCTAGGGAATACAGTAGTTCTTACTTCATTCACGTGTATAAGCTTAGGTCAGTATCTGCCATAGGACCTAAGTGCCAAAACTTTTCCAGTGTCTGGCAGTTCTCCAGAAGGGTGATAAATTATCCCTACTGTTCTAGAAGGCTGGCATGACAAACTTCTGGATGTATCACCTGGAATAAAGGTGGAGTGGAGAAAACAGTGAAGAGGCAGTTATGTGGGCAAAAGTGTTTCATGTGGTGGTGAAGATCAGATGTGGCAAAGGGTTACTGGTGTATAAATACATGAATGCATTAACTGGTAATTGCAGACAGAATCACTGCGACTCTGTTGTATAGATTCTTGAGGGTGTTAAGAATAATGTGAGACAGAGAGTAGCAGCTAATTACGTAAGTGAAGAAAAAGAGAGGTTTTTATTAATGCATTTGTCACCTATGCAGGAAGAGGTGACTTCCTTAACACTCACTGTACAGAGTTTCTTGCTATAATTTCTGTACAACCTATAAGAAGAAGCTAGTGTGTGTGGTGGAAGGACAGAAGGTTAACCTGAAGCCGGGGAGTGCTGTCACAAGAGCTGACTTCAGTAAATGGCTTTATGCAGAAGGGACATCGAACTTGTGTAGGTGAGCCTCTGCAGGTGATGCTCAGCTGTTTTGTTAGGAGAGCTACCGCAGGCATTGAAGCTAGATATCTTTTGTTTTTTGTTTTTTTTTTTTTGGAAGAGTGTTTTGCGAAGGGTTTTGTTCCACAGTTGGGTGTGTCATATCATAATCGTGGGTAGCGTGTTCCTATTCATTTTTGACAGGTTTATGTGGGAGTTGGCATTCAAAAGTGCATATATGGTCAGGCAAAGCACTGTCAGCATTATTTATGAATCACAGCCTAAAAAAGGAGAATCCTGGTTCCACTGTGGCTCTGTGGTGTTTTGAGGAGTGATTGGCGTGAGCCTCCCGTAGAGGAGCCCCGCAGGTCTGCCTCGGAACGCGGCACCACGGCTTTCTGCTCACTGGCTCCGCGGGGTGCGGACGCCATCTACGGCTCTCGTGCATCGCAGAAGGCTGGGGACCTTTGGTGTCGAGCAGGGCCCTCCTATGCTGCGCTGCATTATGGTGTTTATCTGCTCAGCAAAAGGATTTCTTTTCTCCTCCCCTCTTTCTTATTTCCAGAATAAACGTTATATCTTAGCCAAGCCTCACCGGTATATTCAGTGGGTGGCTTTATTTTCATTCATTTCTCTGAGTTGGAAGGGTGGCTAAAGGCTCTCTGTCTTGCGACCTCGGCTACAAAAAAGCTTAAGAGTTTTAATTCTGCATTAAAGATTCAAACTGAAACGTTAATCCGCTTCAGAAAGCCTATTTTTAGAGCCGCAGCCCTGGATTCCAGTTGCGTAGTTGCAGTTTGTCATGTGATGAGAAGGGCGAGAGGTTTTTTCCCTTTCTGTGCATGTCAGCTGTTTGCTGCTGGGCTTGCTGTGTGCGTTCTGCAATTTAAACTGTCCTTAAAGGAACTGCATGCCTTTATTTATTTTACTTAGGTCTTCCTAAAACTGGCTGTCCTCTGTCATTTGCTTTTGTGTTGTAGTAAACAGTCTGATCTTCGGAGATGTTTATATTCTGCATGGAAGTTTGGCCTGATATTGCCAGGCAAGATGCAGGGGGTAGTTTGCCAAGTCTGGATCTTCTTCAGAAAGGGTTTCTGCTTGAAGAGCTTTAAAAATATTTTTTCATGGCTAGTGAAGTCAGAGAGTTTCTATGAAGCAGCTCGCTAGCATCAGTTTTGTGCACTACTACTACTGTAGTTCTGACTGCTAGTCCAATGTGCAAATATCTGTCAAACCACATGAGAAGTTGGGAACTTCCAAAGAAACAGTTGCTTGTGAGTGAGCTTAGAACGTGCCAAAGCAGTTAGTAGAATCTAACAAATAGCTTCCCTTAGTATTAACTCATTGCAGATGTGGATTTATGATTACTTACGTTTTTACTAATTTAAACAGCTTTTTTGGAAAACTGCTGCTTCATAAGTAGAATCAAGTTGCCCAAAGAGATTGTGGAACCTCCATCCTTGTAGATACTCAAAACTTGACTGGACGTGCCCCTGAGCAACCTAAACCTGCTATGAGCAGGAGGTTGGACTAGATGACCCCTGGATTTTTCTTCTAACCTACATGATGTGTGAATCAAAACTAGTATCTGAATAATCTCTTGCCCTTCTCCCATCAGGAAAGGACAATAAGAAAGAGCTAAGAAAAGGCTTGATTATGATCACAGTGACACGATGGGATTTATCTGGTGCTAAGGTGTATCAGGATGCACGCTTTGTGGCATGCTACGCATTAACCTAGAATGAATCTGTAGGGGCCATGCTGCTGTCTCAACCCTGCATTTCGCTTCATGTGGCCTTGGAGGGTTGGGCCTGCAACTGGCAAATCAAGCAAAGGAGGATTTCTTTGTTAGCCTCATTTGTCTGAGTAGAAAGAAAAAAATGATCTAGCTAATTCTGGAGATTAAGTCTCTCACAGGCGTGCATGATGCAATCAAAATGCAAGTGTACGCAACACTATCAAGCCCAGGGTTTAATATCCAATTGCCTAAATGCTTATGAATCAGAGAGTCATTAGAGGCTTGTGGGGTTCACTTGGTATTCTTAATACGGAGTCAGCATGTATTCTGAGGTGGCAAACAGCTTGGCAGAGGGATGAGAGTGAGGGTAAGCCGAAACAATCCTTGGTCTTTGGGCTAAAATCCTCTTTGGAGGAAAACAAGAAGTCAGGATACTGGGAGGGTAACCTGGAGTGTGTAAGCCTATCGTAGCAGCAGGTGAGGTCTGAGAGGGTGAACAAGACTGGTTTTGGTAAATGTACAAATACCTCTTTGTGCAGAGTAGGGTCGTAGCAAAGTCAAAGGATCCAGACACAATTCCAGGAAGTGAGAGGAAGGAGGGGCTGTTACCAACAGTGATTGTTTCATTTAGTAATTACTTCTTAAATCTCCTTTAAGTCAAATAAAGCAGAGGATGTGAGCTTCTGAGAAGTGTTCCCCCCTCCTCTTCCCCGCACATCCACACCCTTTTCTGCACACACTCCTACGGGAAGGCTGTATTCATGTGGGGATTGATAGTGGGGAGCCTGCTGACAGTGTGGAGCAGGTGCTTGGAGGTATTCAAGTGTGTGGCGTCTTTTTCATGATCTGTCACTGATGTACTGTGTGGCCTTGGGTGAGTTGTTCCCCTGTCGTCATCTTTTACCTTCCTGTTGCCTGGTAGGTGCATTTGAAGGGTGAACTAAAGGATCTAATATCTTGTGCATCGAGATGTTTCTGGAGTATGGTGAAAAGGAAAATGTTACAACAATGAAGAAAAATCTCCAGCTAAATTGTTGGTGTGCTGGCAGAGTCTGCCCTTAGCGAAGGGGAATAATGTACGGCTGGAACACAGCAGGGCGCTGTGGGGTAGACCTGCTGCTGGGAGGTACCGTGACCCAACTCACCTGGAAATGACTGGTTTGTTCTGCTGCTGTTTGGCGTTCGTTGAGTGGTAGCTTTGTAAACGGCTTTGCGGGTAGGTGTTTATTTGCTCTCTTCTCTCTGACCCAGGGTGGCTCGTAACCTGGGTTAAGCGGAAGATTGTGTCTGCTGGGGTAGAGACTACATGCGTTCCAACCTTGCCAGCAATTACAGAGGCACAGTGTTGCCAGGAGGCAGGATGTGACCTAGGAACAAATATCCCCTCTTCTGAAGGGAAGCTTTAACTCCATGAGAGCAGGGGATGTGTTTCTTGGTATCAGATGGTCTTTGTTCTTATTTTCAAACAGTAAGTCTGCTAATGATTGTGTTTGAGAGCACTGGTGTCATATCTCCACAGTGGACCACATCCGACACCGATAGACTTTTTTTCACCTCCGTAGGAGGTCTCTGGCAGATCAGATGCATCACCCCTTCTTTCTTGCCATGCTAGCTTGGGTTGGGTCTAGGTTGTGAACCTGTTACTTAGGGCCTTACTCACCTTGGTCTTCAGCTGCCCGTGTGTGTTCCAAAAGCAGACAATGGCATGGGTCTCCCTCTGCTATTGCTTCTAAGTTCTTGTAGAGCAAAAGACGTCTTCTTGAATACAAAGTTGTCCTCAGACTGAAGCATAAGGCTGCAACCATTCATAGTCCTTTCTTGCCTTCTCTCCATTGCTTCCCTTTCCTGACAATTGAAAGGAGCTGCCTCTTTACTACAAATAATGATTTGTAGAACAGCGATATTTGAAATTAGTGGCTGCTGCTGTCTCTGATGTTCTTGGCACTGTTGATTGCTACCCAAAGCAAGCTGGGAATTACAGTCTGTCATCCTCTTGCCTGATAGCTCAAGGCTATATTTAGTAGTTCAAGTTGCAACAGATCTGGAAGTTGTTCCCTTTAGCTGCAGCAGAAGGCTAATGCCGTGATAGAGAGTGTTGTTTTGTAAGTGGTGATTTCAGTGTGCGCATTTCCATCACGAGGACAACTGAACCAGTCCGTGCAGTATTGCAGGGATATCCTGACTGCCACTGTATGTGTCAATTTTAGAAGGACCTCCAAGCCTTTTCTCTGGAGAGAACCTCAGTATGGTTTGTAGTGCTTGACTTCTGCCTAAATCTTAAGAGTTTGGCACAGAACTTCTGCATAAGATTTCTGGGATGCAGTAAGTGGCATTTCCTTGAGCGGGATGGGGGGTGGTGATGGAGATACTGTCATTTAAAACGTGCAGCTGCCAAGATAAAATTATTGCAGCATCTTTATTTGCTGATCCTGCAAATGGATCTTTGCTGAGTGAGTGTTCTCTCCAGGACCCTATGAAACACAAAAGGTGGTGACTGATTTCGAGACAGTCCATTTGGGCTGGAGATCCATGCAAATGTTGAAATCTTCTGTCTGCACACAGAGTTTGCAGCTCCAGAATTACAGGTCTGAGAGCTTCATTGAATTGTCAAAGGCTTTTAAAGCACTGAGTATCTGTTGATTTCAAGGGAGTTTACTCTTAATTGTCTCTTTAGAGTCTAGGTACAAATGACTGAAACCAGTAATGAAATCATATGATCTGTTTCCTGTTGCCAAAAGGTGAAGGGAGGACAGATGCATTAGGAGTTAAGTGAATATTTTAAAATGTTTTTCTTTCCAATAATAGGGCAGGGGTGAAGTCTGCCTAATATTGTAGTGCTAGCCATTAGCAAGGCAAATAAATGTGGAGAAAGAAGAGAATGTTCTTTCCTCCTTTAAAAAATGGATTAAAACATGCAAATGGAGGTATTAGTGGTGGTGTTCCTAGTTTTCCAAAAGTAAGATGGAAAGAAACTCTTTGTCCATTTGCTCTCCTCTCCTCTCTCCTCTTTCCTAACCAGTTTCCCCCCCCATAATACGACACTGTTTCATGCATAGTCAGTTGCTTTGTGGCTCTTGTGGGGTTTTTTTGGTTTTGGTTTTTTTTGTTTTTTTTTTTTTTTACGCAGCAACAAGAAAGATTAAAAACATAAATAAAGGAAAATGTGGTTGTGGAACCACAAATTTTTATTGAGTTTGACTAGACTTCAGGTTGGCTTTTTTAAAGCTTAGAGATTGTCAAAAACAAATTGTCCCTGTTCCGCTGTGTAGGGACTTGAGGCCAGAAATCTATTTCTGCTACGAATCTGCTGTTTGACTTGGTATAAACACACCAGCCTATCTGCTCTCTACCCATGTTTAGACAGTCCCCACTCCGAAGAGCTTTCCTGTGTGGTTGCATGGTGCCTTGTTCAACAGATTCCCAATTTTGGTTGGAGCCCTTAGATAACAAAAAGAATGTCTTGAGTATTCACATCAACACACAGTAGTAAAGCCTTATATTTAAGAGCAAACCTGGTGTTTTTGCAGATGAGTGACTTTCCATTAGCTAGCTCAGTTTCTTCAAGCTCGGTATTAAAAAACACGCAAAGCCCAATGAAAAACCCAGCCAATTCTCCCTGACCTGGGCAGCCACTTTTGTGACTATCCTTAGCTCTTCAGAATCATGAAACAAACCCATCTGGGGACAAGTGACTCCCAGGACTTAGCCAGAAGTATTCTTTTGGTCTTGACTGTCATACAGCCTTGTTTATTTGGATCTAGGCAGAAATGGAAGAGGAGAGCTCTGCATTTAAAGGAAGCCACGGGCTTGTGAACGTTGATGCTATTCCCGTAACTCTGATAAATAGACTACTATGGATTGAGTTCAGGTAAAGTCTGTCCTGGACCGCTTACTTGTCTGTCGAAGTAAGAGACTAAAACAGATTGAAATGTTCTGCAAGCTTGCTGTGGTGTGGGGGAGTATTTCTGTACATGAGGCTGCCTGAAACGGGAATTTGACAAGTCCTGCATTTGAATGCTTGCGTTTCAGCCCTACTTGAGCCCTTGCTTGTAGGATTAGAAGAATCCACAAGAATCTCGCTACAAGGAACGCAGCAGTAGCATCTGAAGAGATGTTTGCGCAGGGCTTCAGGTTTCAGTAATTGCTGTGCTGGGTGTGTGGTATCGTGTGGGATTCTCTATGCTGCCCTGCCTGGGACTGCCTTGCTTCTGCCAGATGCTTGGGTTTAGAGTTTGCTCCATTTTGCAGATTCAGGAAAAAAAAAAAAAAGGCTCGAAAAGGAAGCTTGTCCTTAAGGTCTACTTTCTAGGCAGAAGAGATTCATGTCCTATTGTGGGAGTGCGGGCATGAGAAGGGAGTCCTGTGTAACGGTGACTCTGTGGGCTCCTGTCTTGAAGAGTGATGTTATTCTTACCCTTAATCAGAGAAACCAAATGGGGAGCTGGTTGCCCTGCATTTGGTCTGCATCCCCTTACTAGAGGCAACCAGACCAAAGTGTTGTAAGAGATAACACGGACCATTTCTGTCCTGTCTCATCATCAAAAGAGAGAATCCATCATAGCACTGATTCAGAACTGCGTCATCTTACCCTGAAACTACTGAGCTGTAACGATGAAGCAGCCCAGCTCTTTTACCAAGTTCTGTAGTCAGGATTTCAGAATTAGCAGAGTTAAGGGTTCTGATTTGAAATTAATAAAGCACAGGTTGAAAACTGAAGCACCATTCGGGCTGGTTTCTGAAATGGTGATTCTTTTAAAATGTCTCATTTTGATGGTCTCTTCAGAAGCCATCAGCAACATCTATTTCTTCTCTAAAGACAAAAACCGCTTTCTGAGAGATCATGGCCTTGTATAAATGAGGGAGGTTTCTTAAGAAACCTGAAGCAAATGCAGGGTTTTCTTAATCTCAATCTTTGCTGCTTTAAATTGGAACTCTCCAGCTTAAAGCAGCAGTCCTAAAAATATGGTTTAAAGTGCCCTGCTGAAAGATGACATTTGTAATTGATTTGTAGAGTTATAAGTTGGCTCACTGGGAGCTTGTTGCGAAGAGTGCTTCAAGGCAGTAACGAATTACTCCCAGTAGTACCGAACCTCTAGTTGGTTTTGAACCTGCTCTTTTCATCTGGATGATTCCAAAAGAAGTGACCATGGCGTAGTCAACAGCACCATTGTTTCCAGATCCTGGGTGGGATTTAGAGAGGCCTGGACTGTGTTCAGCTGTGCAGGCTACTTAGTCCAGGAGTTACAGGAGAACTGGAGGCTCACATTGCCTCCAGCAGACCTGATAAAGATCTTGCTGACTTAAGACACGATTACTTTACTTTCTAAGAGGACAAGTGTCCGCTGAATTGTTTGAAGAGTTGGGAATATCTTTTTATAGCGATAAATATATATATGTGGTTATGACTGGCTAATTTAATGAATATGAAGTTGTTAAATGGGGACCATGTTGGTTACTGCGCTAGTTAGAAAACCAGAAACATCTGAAGTAACTTCAGTTGCTGCTGAATTGGAAGCTTGGCATGAAGTCTAATGAAATGGGAGCATTTCTGTTTTCTCAGTTGTGTCATTTATATTTGGCTATGACCAATCTTAAACTGTTGAAACAAATGCTGATTCTGAGATACTGCTTCACACTAAGTGTCTTCAGAATTGAAAAACTTGCAAAAATCCTTGTGCTAGTAAAAATTTGTGCTAGTAAAAATTGCTGATTTTTATTCTCCTTAATTCTAAGTGTTTGAGTTCTGGATTAACCTTTTGTCAAGAAGCCCTCAGAATGGCTCCTAGCTGAACGCTGTGTTGGCATTGCATCTGTTTACAGAGGAAGGGGCTAGGGGAGGGAGCTCAACGCCAGGGCTGCACCTCTGTATTTCACCATGCCAGTCAGCTCTTCCCCTGCCAGGGGCCAGCCTCAGCCTTGCTAACCTTTTGAAACCGTCTTGGAGTGAAAGGAGGGAGGTGTAGGGAGCAAGAGGGGTGCGTGGCTAGTAAGAGTGGGAAGAGAGCTTGAGTTAACGAAGAAGGTTGAGATGCTTGTGTGATGTACAGGAGATGAGGGTTCAGTGTGAAGCTCGACCACAACTCCTTCAGTGCCTCGGGGGGAAGGTGCTGTGGTTTGGCTCCAAATCCCGTCTAGGAAATTGAGGTAATAGTCCTTTCTTCGCCGACAGAGTGGCCTTAACTTGTGATCTGTGATCTCTGAGACAGAGACTGCACAGCACAGTGGGATTTTAATTGCCATCGGATCTTTAAAAATTGTGGTGAGATGGAAGACTCCAAAGTGGGAAAAATGCTTGTAATTACTTTTGTGCCTACCAGTTTGGGAGGGTTGTCTGGAAAGGTACTATTCTAGCCTTTATTTTTACTTGCTTCCTTTGTTCTAATAGTCACATATTCTTTAAACATAGAAGACTTGCTGATACTGACTTTTCAGTAAAAATTCGTGGTTTTCCTGGACCATTTAAGAAAACCACTGTCCTTTCTGATCTGTTGTAATTTCAAACTCTTGATTTTCTTCGTATTTTTTTTTTTCCCAGGGTGGTAAAGGAGGAGATCTCAGATGACAATGCAAAGCTACCTTGCTTCAATGGAAGAGTGGTGTCCTGGGTATGTTGGCTCATGTGTCTCTATGCGTATGTTGTTTGATACAGTGGGCACAGTAGCAGGGTAATTGGTACATGGATCCTGATTTTTAGAAGTGTCTTGGATCTCAAATTGCATGGAAGCAAAGGCTTAGGTTTTAATTATATCTGTAACATCCTGTTATTAAGTAATCTATTTTAAAAATTAGAGCGAAGTCCACAAAGGTGTGAAGGGCTGAAAAGGTGGTTTAAACGTGAAATCTTTAATGTTAGTAACATGTTTCATTGTCTTTTCTTTCCCACTGTTGTCTCTGTTCCTTGCCTCCTAAGTATTACTGAATCTGATGGAGGGCTCTGAAATAATGCTGTAAAACCTCACAAAATAAGGCAGGACTTGCTTACCTTTTGTTGAAACTGGTAAGAGTCAAACTCTAATCCTTGTTTAAAAAACAAGAAAAATTGTCCCGCAACATGGGACACTGTTAAGTGTAACAGCCATCTTACTGTTGGTAGGAGAGTGGAAGCACGCTTTTGTTTGTGTTACACAGTTAAAAGTTAATAGAGTTCTGACGAGTAATTGAGTTTTCGTACTGTCGCTGAATAGCCAAAACAACTTACTGAAAAACAGCTAAATGTGATATTCTAGGGGGTTTTCGTTATGTTACTTTCAGTGTATCAGTATTGTGGTAGTGCCTGGAAGGTTTAAATGAGGTTTAAATCTCTGAGCTGCACATTGTGCATACATTCAGTAAAAAGACGCAAAAATGTACAGCCTTGGAAAAATAAGCAGGGCAGAGGAATTTGGGCTGTAAGTAATTTATCCAGTTATAGAGGAAGTCACTGATCTGGCTGTTCATCCCAGTTACTGTGCTGCCCAGCAGATCACATCTCCCTTATTTTTTCTCTTGTCTGTTTTTAATGTGTTAATTTCTCCAATATGCCAGGATACTTGTTTGTCACCTAACTATCGTTATTCATTGCTATCTCCTCCACAGCCCTTCAGGTTGCTTCCCATTTAATGAACAGGTGACCTGCGCTCCATGCTGAGCTGAGCGCTGCACAGCAGCGTACAATCTGTGCTGCTACTATAATAGTTGGTCAGTTCTCCACATGCCTAGTTCTTTGGCCATGTTATGATCTACTTAATGGAGATGCAATAAAAGTCTGTTACTCCCCAGGGTTACTGCGTGAAATACAGTAATTCCCACTTTCAGATTAAGTTTGGGGCATAGATAAACAGATAAACTTGGTGTTTGGCCATTACATGAACATATTTCTCCACCTGGGGATAGGAGGTTTACCGCTGTCAAGGATGATTAAATTGGTTGTGCACCTTTAGGCAGAAGAGAGGGCACTAGTTTTTTAGATTTTAACACCAAAAAAACATTTGCGACATAGTCTGTGTTTTTAATATCCTCTTTCAAGCTGACCGTACAATCTTTGGTATCAGGAACACAACAGAGGACAAGAAGAATTGTCTGTTTTCCCCAAAACTCAAGTCTGGCTTGAGTATGAAATGATTTTTTTGTTAAGGGCTTGGCTGCAGCAAGTGATGCAAGTAGGGTTAGAAATCATAGGGCCATGACACGAGACCTCTGCTGAAGTAGCTAGAGACATTGGACAACCTTTCAGCATTGGGTATATCTTCGGATATATGTTTGCAGTCTTCCTGTTCCTGGTAGGATGAAGGTAAGCAAGACAGTAATAGTAGTTAAGTAGGTTTATAAGATTTTTTTTCCAACTGCACAGTTAGGACAACTGGGGCTACTTGGGATTCTCAGATGGAATGAACTGCCATGTCTCCATCTATTTCTTCAGTCCTATGCTGATTTTAGGGGTTGAAGATTTTACTCACACGTTCACAACCAGTACCCCTAAAATATTTCAGTATCCCGGTCACTGAAGTTATACAGGATAAGGAAATCTGTCTGGGCCTTGCATATAATCATGCTGGGTAGCTTAAAGTTTCTAAGCCTGGCTTCTTGTTGACAGGATTACGTGTGCTTTCGCTATAAAATCAAATACAGTATCAATTGCATGCCGTTGCCTTCAGTAGAGTGCATGTGCACATTCTATTATTGTGTAAGGAAAGTGCAACGTGTCTTTTAAACATCAGTTTGATTCAGAGATTGTTCTTAAGTAATGATGCCTTGTAGTTCATCAAATACAGCACTTGCTGGGTTCTATGCAGCTGAAAATCTTGCTCATGTGAGGGCAAAGGCTGGCAGATGAATTGAACTCAGCTGTATCATACAATATTATCACTTCTTTCTACTCTATTGATTGTTTTCAATTTTAAGTCACTCGGGCTGTGGCAACTGTGTAGTCCCAACAGGCAAGCAAAGCACATAGCTTTCTAACGCATGAACTTAACCTTAGTCCTCCTACACACCCAAATGTGTACGGAATATTAAAGCACTTACTAGATTTTGTATTAAATTGAGGTGTTAAAAACTGGGAGAATATTCTCCCTTCAGTCTGTACTCTCTGAAAAGTTAGGTGTTTTGT
>VZTL01049214.1:1652-26517 GCA_013400535.1 Scopus umbretta | reverse complement strand
TTTTTTTTTAATTTTTTTTAAAAGCAGTAGGTAAAGAAACAAGCATTTCTGCATTTTCAAATGTCTCTGCATTTTCAAAAGCAGCCCGTTATTCTAGGCACCTCAGCTCCTGAACGCTCAGCTTCAGATACTAAAGAGGGACTTGATTTTCTGAACTGAATGGTCCTCAACTTTTCAATAGGCAGACCCAGGCTGCACACCAAAATGGAAACATTCAAGATCTGGAGCACTAATCTCTTTTAAAAATCAAAATAAAATGTAGAAGATTGTTAGATTTATGTTCTGAATAAAGGTAACTAAACATAATCCATCTGCCCTTTTACAAGACCACTGAAATTCAGCATCCCTGTTTCTAAAATGCATCCCATTCCAAACTCAGGAAAGGGATTTTCACAACTTCCATGGACAGCCAATTACTTTCTGTTTTTTTAAATAATGCAGTTGTGTCTGGATGTCTGTAAAGACAACAGAACTCTTCATGGCTTAACTATTTTGTTCCTGTAAATCAGAAAGACATGCACTTTCTTGCTCTCTCTGCAAGAATATCATTCACTTGCAACTCTCTATAAAAAAAATCTCAGTGAATGAGATGCTCAATGGGAAAATGCAAAAGTGAAATGTGCCCTGAAATTACTGCTACCATACTTTCCTGCAAGCAACTTTTCAATTAATTTCAGCAGAGTTTCCAAATAGGCTGGGAATGCCAGCAAAGACCTGGGTTCATCTATATTGGATAGTTCCATGAGGTGGCACTATGCAGATGAAACAGTAACTTTTGGCATAGAAATATTTTTGCAACATGAAGTCTAGATATTTCAAGAAACATTAAAAAAGATGTGTTAAAAAAGTGAGCTGGGTACACATTCACACTTAATAAATAATATCTTAATAAAAAAACCCAGAGATTGTTGTAAAAGTAGAATTTTGGAAAAAAAAATCAGTATCCTCAGATTAGATCAATAGTTTATTTGATCTAGTAGGAGAAAAATGCTTCCATTTTGTTACACACTTGCAGATTTACTCAATTTACTCAAGAAGTACTTACTTGAATTACTACTTCCCTTCCCTTCTTCCTCCCCCTCCCCCAAATTCCTAGAAATTCTTTTAATATGGTATCAACACATTCACTAAAAAGCTGAAAATAACATTCCCATGGAAAAGGTAAATCTGCCTGATATCTTAACCAAGAGATTAGATTTAAATGCCTCAATAGTCTATGTAAACTTCGGTGTGACAGTCTAAACCAGGCTTTAATTTTAATAAATGATTATTTGCATAACATCCCCCTTTCTCTTTAGCATGAAAACAAGTACATGAATTGGTTTCCCATCAAATATGCCAATTAGCCTTGTCAAAGTTATCTTCTTAATCTATGTGAGCAATTATTTTTAAGAAACTTTGTTTAATGCATAAGAAATTAAATCAAATGATCAAATACATTTTGTATACAGACTTGTAAATTCCTTTTCTCTTTTATTTTTGGCTCCAAGACACTATTCAAAACATTTCTAAAATAACATGACCATATTTCATAGATAAGAAAAAAGGGTATGTGTGCCTCAGTACAGAGAGAGAAAAAAAGTTTAGCAGTGTTTTAATGACAATGTTTTGACATCCCCTAAGGAAGACAGGAAAGGGTATTTGCCCACAGAATTCAACAATTCTTGCATTTCCACTTCCCCCATTTTCCTGTCACATATCACAGCTACAACAGAATGTTAACTTCCAAGAAAGAAGGCAAATGGGAAAACAGACATGAACCCCACAGAAAATCCAAATTCTCTTTCATTTTGGTGTGTTTATAGAATCAAAGTCTGGAATTTTATGCAGTTTTAAGGTGCAGGTCTTAGGAAAAAAAAAAAAAAGAAAAGAAAGGAAAAAGAATCTAAGCAATATTCTGTATAGAATTTCTGAAATACATCTGTGGCCAGCACCTTTTGTCACGGGCAATTTAAGGGACCTGTAATAGAAACTGCAAGGTATTCAATGGCAAAAACATTATGGATAATGACTTATTAACAAAACTAACAACATTCAAAGGCAACTGAGGCTGTAGCAAAGTATGTAAAGACATGAACTCATAATTCTTAAATAAAATATATAGCTACACCTTTAATCTAAACAAAGTTTTCAGAAAAACAGTGAAGAATCTCCTTTTTGCACCTACATTTTAAAATGAAGTGAGTTTGCAATTTAATGTTATTTTATCCTATCCTCACACTGCCTCTTTCAGAATAATATTTTGCAGTGTGCAACTACCTATCTTTAATTAAAAAAGCAAACAAGACCCAACTATTTTTTATTGCTGCTTTGTTGTTTCTGGATTGAAACATCACTAGTATTCAGCGAAACATTACACAATGTGTCTTCTACTGAGAAAAGTTCATTGGAGAGCCCATTTCAGAAGCACCAGAGGTGAAGCAGCCTCCTAGTTTCCTTTGGCCATGTGAACATGAGGAAGAAAAGCTGCTGAGAGAAAGAAACCAAAAACTGAGCTGGCAAAATCCATGACAAGCAGCTGAAAGAGGGACCTTGGGACAACAATGTCATCATCAGTGTCCAAATTTTTTTTTTTCTTTTTCAAACCAGCTCTCACATTTTTTCCACATGATGAATAGATGTTTCCAGAGGTCCCCTCCCACTCCTCCCTCAATCTCTACACAGCAGCCCTAGTCCACGTGTCTGCTATATTATACTTCTTCATGCAGTGTCTTCTTGCTCTACTCTCTTTGCACTCCCTCCCATTTCACATGTCTATTTAAATGTCTCATGATGTTCTTGCTACTCAGTCTGGCTGTGTAAAGTGTAAATTCCTTCAAGAAAGGACTTGCCATGATCTCCCTGAGGAGTTCCTGCAGAACTGCGGCTCTTATCTTGGTCTGGGTCCCAAGAGAATGGGCAACGCATAAAATAAACAATCTATTTCATGATCTAAAATGTTTGCACAATCAGTAATTGCTTCCCACACAGAGTCATACTTCAGAAACAACTCAGTAGTAGGTAGCTTGCACTGAGAGCTTGTTGAGTGATGAGGAGATCTTTAAAACATCTGGGGACATAATTGGATGATGAGCACGTTTGAAAACCTGTCTTCAGTGCTTTTCCCTCCCTGAAAAAGTGCAGACTATCTGCAAATAATTTTAAAGATGTTGATTCCCACAGTGTAGTTGTACGGGTCAGCTTCTCAAAGACGACACTGAAGTTAACAACTAGTATGAGTCAGCTGTTCCAAAGTGTCAATTGCCCCAGCACTTTTGCAGCAATGTACTAGATGTCCGTATAATTGAGATTACATGGAAAAAACTCGGAGATCATCATACTAGACATTTTTGCAAAATTACATTTCTTCACTGATGGGGGGAGTTACCAAAAACCTTTAGACTGTAATAAAAACAGGCATGCACACAGCACAATAGCCAGAGTCTCTTCTCCCCAAGTGCAATAACCAGAATAAACACTGTTTACCCACATAATAGTTCCACATAAAATTCTAAAGAAATAAACCTACAGAAATATTTCAGGTCGTCTTACTTTAGCATATCATACATTCCTAGGCTAATTCACAGGTGACAAGGAATTTTATTTTTAATCCTGCTTTATTTTAGATATAGCATTTTAAGTTATCATTATCATCTTTTACCATGAAGTTGTACACTTATGTCAAACAAGGCTTTTTTTTTCTTTGATTAAGAAAAAAATAACTTAAGCAAGTGCTTACCATTAGGCAAATGAACAAATTCACTTTATTAGAAATGCTCATCTACTTAACACTACCAGATGGTCATATTTTTTAAATTCTTTTTTTTTATCCATATACAGATGCTGAACTGTAATTGTCATGACCTTGAACTTCAGTTTTTGCAGCAGAGACCTCCTAAAATGATGGTGACCATGACTCTACAGGGAAAGTAAGCTTTAGAAGGCAAAGAGGGACAAAAATGTGCATGTGGTGAAGGTAATGATGCATACAGGCATGCATTTGAAGCTATTAGTTAAATTGTCAGTAGCAGGCATCAAGAATTCTTTTTCCCTTCCTTTGGAAGTCAAATAACACTTCCTAACTAAACATATCCAAGGGACCAGATTTTATTTTCAGGCTGCATTCTAATCCTACCAATATTTGCAAAGTGTTGGGGAAAAAAATTCCACCCACGCACAGAGAAACGTATGAATGTAGCTAAGGAGGCTCATAGGAAAAACTGTGCTTTTCTTCCTCTCCCTCCTGATGGTATCTTTGTGACTTCCATCAGCCACAAGATATATGCCTTTTCCTTACCTTCACTAAGTTGTAAATTATTTATTTACAACTAATAACAAATTTTAAAAGACTCTGATTTTTTTTAAAGGATTTTACTACAAACAACAGGAAATAATCCCTTTTTCTTAAATACAGGTATGGTCTATTGGAAAAAGTGTTATGTGGGCAAGTAAGTCTTGGGCTTTGCTCCCTAATTATTGTGATCTATATACAGGACCAAAAAGTATTTACATAATCACAGTGCATAGTTTTCTTCTTAGCGGCAAGACCAGACTTTCTGAGTGTTGCCTATTTTGGAATTCTAGGTTTGCCAAAGGGCTTTCATTAACATGTCTGTCTCTATAAACTGCAAGACATCCTAAAGTTTTCTATAAAAGTGCAACAATAAATCCATGCTTAATCAACCCTTTGTTGAGCTGCACACACGTGGACACTGTAAAATACAACTCAGATCTAATGGCAGGACCTCTGTTCATAGCTTCAAGTTCAATGGCGTTTAAGACATGGAAGTGTTACTATTTTTTACCCTTAGCCATGTAAATATGAACATTTGATGCCTTGGACTCCTTTGATTAGACATGCATTCTCACCACACAGCTGCAAACCTTTTTTTTCCTTCCTACTATTGCTCCCAGATAAAACCAAACTATTTTGCCTCAATACTAAACTCAATCCTGGTCTTCACTGCCAGTTCACCTCCAGCTGCCTGTACAGAGTTTCACACTAAGCCCCTTGTTTATATCAGTGCTGCAATTAAGCCCAGGCCAAGAAGAGAAGTCCCTCAGAGGGTAGCAGAAGTGCAAAGCTAAGAACTGATTTTCAACTTCTGCGACATAGCCCATACACATCCTCTTGCCCTAGGAAAAAAAAAATCCCCAGCCAGATTTCCTCATGCCCCACCTTTCTTTGTGCATGTTTGTTTTTGGTTTTATTTTGCTTTCAGTGGCCATTTTGGGACATTTTTCACAAGTTGAATCCTGTTTCCAAATTGGCTAGTGAAAAGTTTTAGCCATGCTGAAATCATTTCCAGGGCTAAATTGGGAAACCTGAGGCAGCTGGGCAATCTTACAGCTGGCTGAACTGTGGCTTGCAATAAAAGGCAGTGTGAATAAGGTATATTGAAGCTAAATTGGATTCGTGTGAAGGGCCGTTTATTCTGAAGGGGGGCATGGGAGGAGGAATTAATGAACAGAAATTAAATTAGCTCAACCAATCTTTTAAAAATATACTGAAAAATACCTGACCTGCTATGAACCTTTTAACAAAGCAGGAACTTTGGGCTAGCAGGACCAGCTCAGTTCAGTTTCATTTCCCTGCCAAAGGTACAGATTTCAGAGGATGTACTCTACAACTCGGCCTGATAAGAAACCAGGTTTACAATGGATGGGGCAGGCTTTATTTCTGTAACCTGAAGTCAATGCAGTACAAAGTCACTGCTATGGGAAATCCAGTGTAAATGAATATGTGGCCCAAATACAGAGGTCATTGTGGCTGATGAAAATATTTAATTAACTAATCAGCAGATACCTGAAGAAAAAATAAACATGCCCTTTCATCCTTGTTATCAAAATTCTCTTCACTGAAATAAAAAGGAGTTGCAGACTACCCTGTTTTGGAAAGATTATTGATTAACCTTACAACTATTAATATCATAATTAACTAGAATAATATTTTACTCACACTTTTTAATCTAATCTAGGACCTCTTGAAACGAAACAAATGCTATATGACTATATGAAGTATCTGATTTCAGAACTGAAAGCCAAAGTTTCTTTGGGAGGATTTGTTAGGTTTTGGGGTTTTTTTGTGTGTTTTTTTTTTTTTCTTTTTTTTGTGGGGGGTTGTTTGGTTGGGTTTTTTTTTTTTTTTTGGTTGGGGTTTTTTTTTCCCCCATAGCGCAATGAAATAACTGCATATTCCTGAAAAGCTGGAGCCACTTCACTGGTATAGTGAGATCCACCGTGAAAGCTACTTGGCTGTCACAGTGTTTCCCTTTGAATTGTAACCCGTATTACATCTAACTTTTATATCTGTTAGAAGGACTAGTACATTTTCTGAAATCCTGCAAATTCATACATGTAGGCATGGAGGTGTTGGGTTGATGGTTGGACTAGATGATCTCAGAGGTCTTTTCCAACCTTAATGATTCTATGATTCTATGTGCCTCCAGAATAACAGTATTTTGTAATTAGCTATAATAATACCTACCAATGTGACAATTTATAGCTTAACTACCATTCTTAGTGAGCTTGGCATGGTAGCCGGCTCTGTGAGGTACCCAGACTATATTCATTTTACAGATGTAAAAGCCAAGAATGAAGATTGAAGGAAACCTTGCTTGGACATTTCTGACACCTTATCTTCAGCACTCCCTTTGCTGGCCATGGCATCTTAAAAACAGGAAAAACTCTCCTGAAAAATATGCTCAGGGATCAGATGTTCTCAGTCACATTTGTTGAGGCAAACTGCCAGTGACACCGGTATTTTGTGCCATTTTTTTCCTAAGTGTGAGAGCTTTTTAGGGTGGAGTGATGGTTTGCCTGTTTCTCTTCTCTTCTTGCCAAGAGGTGCCACCTTCCCCCCACCCCCCTTCTTCCACCTATGAGTCATAATATTATGAACGCGATGATGGGAGAAATCAGATTTTCCATCACTCCACTGTAATCTTGACCTTGGTATTATTCAGCATCCTCCCAGCCCCAATTCTAGCCACAGGAGAGTCAGTTCCTCCAAAGTCAGTCACAATAGAGGTACCTACAGTATATCTAGAAATAAAAATATAATTTGTCTGTCTGCATAGTGACATCTTTCCTGCTATACTAGTTGAAGATTTGCTGGGGGTATGGAGACTGAGTTGCAGGCATCACGAGCCATATCAGAGCCTGACAGCTCTCCCTGCAAGTTGTGGTCACATCAGATCTTAAAATGCTTAATGTAAGGAATGGATACTCTATAGATATTGCTGCAGACTGAAATCTGGAATCATAATTTAATTGGGTCATACTGCACATGCAAAACACACTGCAAGTGAGAATGGGTAAAACTTAAAATGTCTTAATTGTATTTTGTTTCTCAATGGAAAAGTATCCTTTGTGCATTAAGTTATTGCTTGGGCTTTAACAGTGGGCAGGAAGGAAAAAGGAAATGGTTTCCAAGGGGCTTCACAGTTGCTTATATTTATTGTATTGATTGGCTTCTATGGTCACTATTACCTGGCTGTAGCAGGCAACAAATGTTTCTAAGCCTTACCCTTTCCCTGCCTCAATTTCATTTTTGAAGTTTTCATACACATTTCTTAGAAAAACAGAGCATTCCAGGCAGGTTCTAGTGTATTTAAGGATCCCCTGATTCAAACTCTTCTATATCTGGTACTCAATCCAATATGTCTAGGAAGAAGCTAGGCAATTTACATTGCATCCTGAAGGCTACAGATCCCTATTCTGAGATGAGAAGAAAACAGCAGAGAACAAAGCCTGTCACCAGTTCAGCTCTGTGTGAAGCTCCAGAATTTGTGGCTGCCTTCCCAAGTGAACCCCTAGCCAGTTTGAATGTACCACAATGCAAAAAGCATAAATGGACCTACTGCACATTTCTTCCAAATAGGCTTCCAGTGTACGGTCATGTGTTGTGGAGGCTGTGGGACTGAAATCAGTCGAGGTCTATTGCAGGACTCTATAAATTCACATTGGGAGCTTGGAATAACCACTGCTGAAGTTTCTCAATGATTTCATGTTGTGAATTTCAAATTTCCTTCCCCTGCGTAAATTCCAGTTAAAAGAAATGGAATTCATAATAACCTGAGCCAAACGCAAAATTGTCCAAAACTGGAACCGCCATATGCAGGACCTTAGATGTGTGTCACTGGCACATGTGCTATGGCCCAAAGAACAGTGCAGAAATGTTCGGCCTGGCCTGTCTCTCTGGTTTTTGGAAAGGGCTACACTACTTTCCAAGACAGAATAGTTGAGCCAGTAGATTTTATCCAGTAAGGAACCCCTATCTGGTGGCGTATTGACTGAGCTGACTGCCAGCTCTTCTGTGCCAACAGTAAATTGGTATTTATTTCGAACTGCTTTTTATCAGTTTATTAAAAAAAAAAATAAATAACTGCACAACAAGCCATAGCACTGCAAACCAGACAGAAAACCTGCTGAATGGACCTGAAAATAGAGAAAGAGGAGTCTCCTGGCATCAGAGAGACCTTGGAGCAGCATCACTGTCCTCCCCAGCTTCTGGAAGAGGCATGGTGGCTGGAGGGAGAAGCAGGCCATACTTGATACACCATATCACCTAGCTACTGGAATGAGTCCAAGGGCCCCAAACAACTTGGGAGTGGTGCAGTCTGTAGCCAGCCTGAAAGTACTGCTGCAAACAGAAAGATGCCATTGCCCCTTCCTTATGACAAAACCAAGCAAATTGTGGGCACAGCCAAGGATCCTGACTGTATATTGAACACTACTTACTCATAGTAACTTACATGCTGAAAAATGACATTACACATTACTGACAGAATATGAACTCAGGCTAAATTCAGTATAAAACTTTACACACGGGCTCCAACATTGCTCGTCAAAAAATGAGCTGGTGATTTTTTTGTTGATTTTTTTTTTTCCTGTTTTCAATGTTAGGTTAAAAATGCAAGAAAACATTCTCTGGTAATGGAAACAGCAAAAGACCCCTACTTATAATGACATGAACAGGCAGCACTGTGTAAAATTTCTGAAACACATTTAAAAAGCCAAGTTACTCAATCTAAACAAAGTTAACAGGTCTACTTGTATATTTTTCTAATCCCTACTTGTTTCATTATTTCACCCATGATAATTTTCATCACTTATTCTCTGTTCTGAAAAGGATTTTTTTTTTTAATAAAATGCATTACAATTCAATGAAATGCACTGACATGTTCCTCTTTTTCCATCTGAGTTACCTTCTTTAAACTGTTGCAAAATTTCTATTTGTAAAAACATTATTACAAGGAAGGGACTCCTCACCACCCACTCAGCTCCCAGAAGCCAAGAGAATAAACTCAAAGATATTGTTTTTCTAATTTTACACTGATACTCTTTGGCCCTAAAAAATGTTTCAGGTCTAGTGTGCATTTTAAAGGGATTTATAAAGAATTAGCTCAAGCAATGCCAAAAGCTAACTTCAAGCTTACATTATTTTTTCAAAACATGGCATATAGGACAAATAATTCACTAACTATTTTTTTCCTCCCTTCCCAACTTTCACATTTAAAATGCTTTGTCTTTTCTTTAGGACAGAAACATTCAAAGGCTGTGGATAAACTGCATTTCTACAGCTTTTAACACATATCATCCATGCCATGGAATTCTGATGTTAAGAAATATGAATAATCAACCAAAAGACCTTAGTCAACTTGATTTGAAGCAGGAGCATGTTTTTTTTTTCTTCTTTCTTCCCTCTAGCTAATGATGAATTATTATATTAAAAATATATATTCCAACTTCAAAGAAAAGCTAGGTTGTTATAAAATGCAGGCGTTCAGAATTAAGTTTGAAAAGATTTGACCTTTTGCACACAAAAACTAACACCTACATGAATGAAGTACTGTAGCAAGTGATGATATATGATGGATCATTTAAAATGTGTGTATGGAACCATGTGCACATTTTTTAAGGCAGGGGCAGATGGTGGTTACAGCACATCCAACATTTTCCAATTACTTTGTTTTTTCAAAATACATCAAGCTCATAAAAATATTAGCAGAATCCTTGTACTCATAGAAGCAATACTTTTCAAATATACTTTAAAATATATTTAAGTTCAAATTTAAGTTCAAAAAATATCTTCAGACAATCCCCTTCTCCCTCTCTTCCACAGTTTAATGGGTTGCAAAGGAAAAGAAAAGTATGAGGTGCTAGACCCAGAGTTTTATCCTAACATGTTAACTAGAAATTCATCCCGTCTTCTTAAATAGGAGATAGGAACTAAATACAAAGAGCTAATCCAGCCTGATCTGCTTTGAAGGCAGGGCTGGTCAGATGCAGGGTTTTGGTTCTGACCAGACTCCAACAAAAAGGTAAGTAATTTGAGACTGAGGATAACACAAAATCTTCTACCTGCATAAAGAGATTAAAAGCAAAACAGGGAAAACAAACAACACTATTGACACTTTTATATAATGAAATGAGTATTTCTTCCAATCTTCATCCAGTTAGATAAAACTCTAGGATGAGATTTCAGCAAAACCTACATTGGGCTGACAATGGAGCACAAACATTTTCAAAACAAAAATCAACTAAGAAATGCGTTGGAACTGGACCCCAGTGTGAAGGGAAGCAAAAGTTCACAAACACAGCTCCCTTCCAAGTTAGGCTGTAAACCAGGAACACATGGAGAGAAGAAAAGGCTGTTTGTATTGTTCCAGGAAACTGGACCAAGGATTATTCCATAATTGCATTAAGCAAATTCAGTATAATATCTTACATAGTGAAAAGTTCGGAGACATCATAGGCTAAGTGATTGACTGATCACAATACACTGAAGCCCTGTAAGCAATTAATTCCTTAATTACTGCAGTTACAAGTGTTTTATACCAATATTGTTGTGCTCTATAGCAAGAAGATGGGGAAATAGTATTCTAAGATATTTTCACTTTAAGTACAATTTTTTAATATATTCGTTTTCAATTTAAGGACCCATCATGCCTATGTTGAGGATGCTTATGAGCTGATGAGTTGTAAACAATAAAGGTCTGAAGCAAATATAAAAAATAGTCTTTAAAAACTGTTACTGAACTGACGGAGTTGAGACTCACACTGTTGTTTCAAGATTAATATATTACTACACCAGGCAATTTCCATACTGTAGGCATTACTTATGCCTTTCAAAAATCACATTATTACTATCCTTACTGACAAGAAAACTCAGGCAATGCCTTTCCATGGATTTTCAAGTCAACAGAAACTGCTGGGCATAACGTCATCCAGACCCTGAAGAGAGACTGAGGAGAATTTGTTTCTGCTTCCAGCACTGCAAAATACTTCCTTGGTGACTATACCAGAAGACTGAAGTCAGTAACGCATCTCTCAAGAAGTTTGGCCTATGTATACCCAGGACAAGATTTGCTACCATACCTTTACACAGACCTAACTACCTCCAGGCTGTAGGGAAGAAGGGAAGAAGTACTGTGCTACTATAATTATGCTGATTTACGTAAGGCAGATCTCTAGAGTAGATAACAGCTTGACCTAAAGCTCCAGTTGCTTTCAGAGACCCACCATGAGGAGAAACCTGCTGCACAGTACACACAACTTCCTTGTCTGCCTGTCTCACAGAGACACACTGTCCAGCCTAATAAGCTTTCTACCAAAAAGGATACTGAAAAAAATCCACCTACAGGTTAATGGTTACACGTCCACCTTACCCTAGAGAGCTATATAGCCATCATAAATTAGCATAACACTGTTTTGAACGGGATCCACTGCCTTGCATCAGCTGAATACCCAGTTCTCTAAGGAAGGAATGAAAGATTTGTTTCCAAAAGCGCTAAGGACAAATCACCTAGCATGCCTGACAGCCAGGACGCACTCCTTGTGCTGTTCATCTGGGCCCAGCTTTGGGAGGTTCAAGATTCAGCATTATTTCCCACACTAGAAAGCTGTCGTCTTATCTTCTGTACCACTCATCTCTCTTCGGTTCTGCAAGTATGAAATAAAGAACATCACTGGCTGGCTCCCAAAGGGGTCTCAGCCTTCCCAGCAGGAAGGACGGTGACTGGGATGAGAGGGCCCCCTTTACAGGGAGGGCGAAGATGGGGAAAAGGGGGGATGGGGTCTTAAAAGAACAGAAAGGGATGGTAGGGACCACCCAGGAGATAAAGAAAACATGGGTTGAGGGGAAAGCTGGGGAAGCTCCTGAGCATGTACAGTAGCTAATTGTCAAATTTTAACCACTTAGCCCTTTAAATCTTTTTTTTTTTTCCTTTACACACACACAGAGCAAAGGCATAGTTCACGTTCAGAAGTAACAGCTTGCAAAGGCATTTAAAACTAAAGCAGATTTTTAAATTTAGCACAGCCTTCTCAGTGTTTTCTAATCCTGGCTCAAAGGCTGAACTTTGTTAAAATTTGTTACAAACAAAAATGTTAAGAAGTTCCCAGACTGTGATGGGCTTTGCTAAATTTAAACCCATGGTGAAATTTTTATAGGAAATTACAGGCTGAAAACGATATAGCCATAAGGAAAGACCACAGCGGAGCTTCTTGTATATGTTTCTCTCTTGTAAAGCTCTGCAGTATCGGTGTCACGACACCTAGCTCCCTGTGCAAGCAGTAAGTTTCTCTCCTCCGGCGCTCTCTGGTCCAGGCTTTCCCCTGCACAGTAATGCATTCCCAAACATGAGCCTACAGCAGTCCAGAAGAGGAGAGGGGAGCTGGAGCGCTGGGGCCAGGCTGGCCGCCTGAAAGCCACCGATTGTTCCGAGAGGCAAGCAGCCCTGCAAGGCACACTGACTCCCTGTCTCCAGAGGGTATGCTTGCATGGGCCTTCTCTCCACTGCCCAATATTCTGGGGCACAGAAATGCTGTAATTTGGTGTTAATTGGGTTAACCCCTTACTTTAATTAAAATGAAACTCCAGACTCTTCTCGTTCTACCTCCAGTTACATTTTATTATTGTTTAGCTAAAACAAATGTACTCTGATGGTGGTTCATTCCCTTCACTGCATAAGTGCTCCACAAGAAGTCTCCTCTTCTCCCTTCTTGCACTGAAGGCACACTGTCAAGGCTCACTCTATCCATGGGTCCGGGGCTCCATTTCAATCCAGGCCCAGACACCCAAATCTTGCCTGAGCTGTGCTGTAGGCATACCTTGGCCTCATCCCATGCTGTCCTGGCTCACTCACTCGTTCTCCTGGATGGTCTCCAGCCCCTTCTGTTGCTCCTGACTGGACCCCCTGGATGGACTCTGGACCCGATTCATCACCTCACCGTGGTTGGAGCTGACGATGGGACCTTGTTACCCGCACCCAGCTCTGCCCAGCCAGATCAGATGCTGCAAGACTGTGCCCTGGTTGGGGAGGGTACAGCCTGTGCTGGGGCGTCTGTCAGCGCACAGCCTGTCCCCCTCATGGTGCAGCCCCACTCCTGCTGCTCCCTGACACTAACAACCACTGCAGCATGACAGGGGGCCTTCTCCTCAGCCCTCCCTGGCATCACAGAAGCCACCAGTTAGGAGTCCTGGCATGTTTACACTTTCAGCACCCGTAAATAGTAGCATTAATAGCAGCAATAGCAGTGAGATCCATGAGGGGTCTGCCATCTAAAACAGGTATAGTGAACACATCAAAGACATGAAGCAACATTCATCTGGGAGCATGGAAGAGAGCAGAATTAAAAAGGAACAGCTATTGGAAGAAGTAGGGTATGAGGAAGATAGCGTCACTGAAATCTGGTGAAGAAAATGGAGAGCACTTCAAAATCAAAACCATGTGGAAAACACAAAGGGGATGCACCAAAAGACTTGAGATATGAGCAGAGAACTTGAAGGTGGCTAGAATAATGCTGGGGGCTCCTTTAGAGACAGGACCATGCATAAGGCAACCTAATATAAGCTGTCCTTTGGTGAGCTATTGAAGAGTGAACATGACCAGCATTGCAATTTTCTCTGAAGCACAATGACTCTGCAGAGGAAAGGTGTCAGGATCACTGGGTTTCTCCTCACTGTGCAGGAGGAGGGACTGCTGAAGAGCAAAACCTCTTACTCACTAGCCATCTGACATATGTGTTACGGCCAGGGCTCGTCAAGGTTCTGCTTTGCCAAGGTGGCACAAACACGCATCTACCACATGCAACAAGGACAAGCCACAGAGGCAGCAGGACTGTGAAGCCTGCTACTGAACTGCCCTCAAACCTTGGCTTTCATCAGACCTTCTCGGGGCCTTAACAAAGAACTGTTATACTCTTGGCTCACATTTTGCAGAAAGGCCTTAATCTATGCCTCTTGTTCAGCTCCTTATGTGCCCCTTTTCTGCCTGCTTTGCAAGGTGGCATTCATTTATTCTGGGCACAGGAGAGACTAGAAAGGCTGTCACATCTCTAAGAAGATATATCAAGTAAATGAATACACAAGTCTATACATATATATGCATAGGAACATCCCATGCCGAGGAATATCCAGAGACTCACTACAACAGACTGAAGACCATAGGGCAGCCCTGTGCTCCTCAGCGGATCTCTCCTGCCATCCCAGAGCCGCTCATCCAGGTCTATGAAATTTTATCACTGCATCTCATCAGAGCACATATGCATACTCATTACTTACATGCAACAAATTCTAAGAAACAGAAACCACTTATGACAATAAATGTTGCATTAATCTTATTCAGGCAAATTATTTAATTTCAATATAAACAATCAGATAGTATTATTTTAATTTTTTTCCCGAACAATTTGTACTTCTATGCCTGCAAAAGAGAGTGACCTTAGCCATATACTGCATCCCACAACCGAGCTGCAACACTCTTTCAGTGCCCATCACTTTTTTAAAAGGGGTTATTCCATGCACACTGTTCAATTAAATTGCCATATCTCTGGAACTGAAGTTGGAGTTTTACAAAGGCCATAACACAAGCAGCATACAATTTAAGTGTATTTTACATATTTATATTCAAATATACTGAATTTGGATACGTGCACATTTCCATATCTGTGCCTATCAGAGCCTCAGGAATCTTCAGCTAAACTATTTTAGTCAAGATGACTTTCAGGAATTTAATGTAAAACAGGCACCGAGCAAACTCAGTCAGTGGGCATGCCACATATATATATATATATTTTGACCATAAAAAGTGCAAAAGTTCACTCACTGTGTTAGTTTTATCCCACTCCCTATTAATGTTGAACATTTTAACAATTATGTTCTCTGCCGCTGTTAGAAATATACACATGCATGCTTTGTATTTTTTCAGAGGTGTTCTAGCATAGGGCTTGTCTTGTTTTCTGCCAAAATAGATGCTATAAAATCATGCTTGATTCAGTTTACTTCTTTCCTCTCCTCCCCTGCCTCCCTCCCTTTTCCTCAGCCTTATCCTCCTCCATGTTCTTGGGTGGGCAGATTCATGGGGAGACTTGGTTTTTAGTATAGCCACCACCAGGCAGTTTGCTACTCTCCTGAAGCACATCTGGGCTTTATATCAGACCTTTAATTAATCCTCAGTGAAAGCCAAGCTATGACATTTTGACTGGGCAGGCTCCAGTTTTGGACAGGTCTTGATTTATTGCGACTGAGTCTCAATGTACTTTGATTTATTTCAGCTTTGGGGAGGAGGGCAAGCACTGAACAGAAAAAGCACTGTTGGATGCAGAGCATGTGATGCACGTAAAGGACCTCCAGAGTACTGTGGCCCAAATGACAAACAGCTCAGACAATTTGCAATAAAAATAAAATTAAAAAAGCCCAAGTGATGAAAAGACTTTGGTGAAAGAAATCACTTAAAGCAACAACAACCACCACTACCAAAAAAGCAACAACAAATAATAAAAGGCTTAGTGAACTAGGATCAAACTATTTGGCAGAAAGTGCCAACGAAGGAAGCCCATGCCTTATCTCTAAGTAAACAATAAATCCCTGGTCACTCATTAGTGTTAATCATGCCTCTCATCTGCATTCAGCTAAATAGAGAGAGGCAGGACCAATGCTTTCCTGATGAGTTGCTTTCAAAGAAAAGGATGTTCTGCTATTGTCTGGCAACTCTCCTTGGGTGGATGTCCTTTTGCAAGTCTCCCTCTCTAAGCGTACTGTGCACAACATGCAATGTGCCAAGTCTTCTGGACAGTGAGAACAAAGGCAACCAGAGCCAAACTGATCATCTAAATAAAGCAACAAACGTCTCAATAATAGGAGCCACTGGATAGCAAACCCAATCTGCTCAAAGTATAAAGCTTTATTGTTTCTATGGGCAGGCTTACTCTCTTACCTAGGCCCTTTTCTTGTCCTGTTTTAATTCAAATCCTGTTGGACAGATGACTCGGCAAGTTCCTACTTGCTACTTCCAATTAATTCCTGTTATGTGTACACATAAAGAAACTCAGTATCTTGAAAATACTAATGAAAACAAGTAATTTTATTGTTTTCCTTTAAGTGCTTTTGTTAAAAACACAAATGCCCTGATTTTTTCCTCCCTTGTATTTTCTTTCACCAGAAATTCTGTTTCTGTTGTTGGTTTCTCCCCCTCTAAATATAGGAACTAGAGGATTTATGGTTCTATCAAAAGAGAAGAAAGAGTGACGTTCCAGCAACTGAAAAGCAAAAAATTTTTGGTCTAAACAAACTGGACCTTTTTACGTGTTAACACCTATCAGGCTCTGGTGCCTAGTGAACCTCTAGCAGAAAGGATGTTTTTGTTAAAGACTCGGCATCTGCTGCTACTAAAATTCCAGTAAGACCTCAGATGCTACCTCGACAGTCCCCAAACAAAGCCTTGGGAGGACAAATCTTTGCACTCCTGTTACTCCCTGTAACACAAGACAGAAGGACCAGCAACCTATACATGCACATGCAGCCTTGCTCCGAGGCATCTGTAAGTGTTATAAAGCAGAAGAGGACGCAAATCAGGTATGAAAATACTTGTGGGTCATCTTTAAAAACGTTAAAACCGAATGATTGAAGACACTAGTAAAAAGATATCTATACATTAATTTTTAAGTTTCAGGGTAAAATCTGGAAGAAAGGTCTGCTGTGCTTGCTTGGCCAGATGCCTGTGTAAGTTAAGGCCACAGCCCAGCTGTGCACTTTGCCACCAAGAAGGTAAGCAGTAGGATTCAAATGATCATCTAGCTTAAGGTGACTTGGGTCTTCTGCTAATTGAGAAGCAAATACATGAGTGTTCTCAGTCTAATCTGTGTCACATTGACCAGTTTTATCATCTGTAAAAAAGATGCATTTATTTTAGCAGTGGTAGGCTGCTAGGCCTATTTGTGCTGGTAGGCTACGCAGAGAACTGGTATTTGTTACTTTGTCCCCTCACAGGGTTGGCAGGCTGAGCTGGCTTTCTGTGCTCAATACAAAATTACTAATTCTGCAGAAATGCAGAATATTCGTATGCCAGAGCCTCTCCCTTTTAGTTTCAGGAGTAGAAGTCAGATTAGCCTTAAGACCAATTCTCAAGTCACACTGTTCTGCTGAACACATCCTTCCCTCACGTCTCTTCAATCTGTTAGAAAAAAAATCATCAACATCTAATGTAAATGTTTGCTATTTTTAATGCATGTTTTTGTTTTGTGCCCCACTCAGGTTGCAGAATTTCAGGCTCTTTTCACAGGTGGAATCAAGCACAGTGGCATCTGGCAGCTCACTTTGGCCTGATAGCAGGTTATGAGAACACAGCATTCCCCTATCAACTAGGGTCTTAATCCTCATCTTGTATTGCTCCTCATCCGCCCCCATACGAGGATGCAGCATATCACCATCAGCTGTGCACCTCCTGAATATAAATTTGCTTTTCTCTGCCAGGCAGTGCTCCTTATAGCTGCTGCAGAGTTGGTTCTGGGTGGGATTCTAGATGGTAGTTTTTGTCCTGAGCCTGAACACCACCATTTTATTCTTGTTTACAGGGGGTTTTATTTTCTAGTTTTTATCTGCCCTCATGAAAATATAAAAGTTTGTTTGATTTTTTCCTTCCAAGAAAGTGTAATAACCCTGTAAGTTCCAGCAGTACTTTCTAATAACAACACAGCTGGAATTTGCAGTGACAAGTTAGTAGGCTGCTTCAGTGAAAGAGACTTTATATGAACCAGCATCCCAGTGAAACCCCATATCTAGGCAAAAAGGATCACTTCAAGATACGACTAATAAAACTATCAGCTTAGTTAGGAGTCATCTGTTTTACAAGCAACTCCAGAACATAAACAACTATCCAAGACATTGTTAAGACAGAGTTTTCAGAATTTGGATTTTTTTTCACTAACTTGAAATATTTATGACACATTGAATTTAAATGTTCAGACTGCTGCAAATAAGTGCAACTAAATGCCTATCATCAGTGTGCAATTTCATTACACACTTTGTAAACAAACCTTATATGAATAAATTAAGCCAAAGGAACTGAGACTTGTTTTTCTTCATCACATAGTATATTTTAAATGTAAATGTCAAATGTGCATGATTCTGCTATTATTTAATGCTATTTTCTGTAATAACTCCAAAATGAATGGGGTAACAATGATGATTAATTTACTTTCATTTTGGGTGGACTTTCTACTCAAACTTGTTCTTTTGCCAGATATGCTTTTACACATGTGCCTGTTGGATTTACACTGCCCTTCTTTAGGTGTGACCTTATGAAAATCAGTAACAAAAAAGCCTTCTTTGAGGAAATTCTAATTTACTTAATTACAAGGAGTGGGCAGTTGTGCACCAATTTCATCATTCTGTCATACTTGAGGCTGAAAACTGGGACAGAGTGGGCCAGGTGAAAACTCTTTATTATGCTTCCTGTTTATATTGGTAATGTCTTAAATGGAATTTTAATGTCTCCTGAGGTCACTTTTAGAGCCAGATTGTGGCCGTCCCTATCACAGGTGTACTGAGTAACTCTGTGCAGGCACAGAGCCTCTTTCTCTTCTGCCAGCCTCCGCCTCCCCATGCATAAATGTAAGATGCAGTGGATGAAGTCAAGTCCCACTGAAGTCAATAATTATATTATTAGAACAAGATTTCACTCCAAACCAATTCCTGCAGTTGGTTTGCAGCATGCTCAGTCCTCAGGCTTGCCAGGAGGGCAGGGAGGGAATGCACAGCCCTACAGCTCTCCTAGAGCTTACACACTTCAGACATGTGCTCTCACCCTTTATTGCTATCTGGATTAACGTGAGTATTTTCTAAAATGTTTTCTTGGTACCCGTATTTGTAAGACTCCATCAAAATGCTGTACATTATATGAAGTGTTACATTAAGTGTGCTCGGACCATAAGAACTTGCGCAAACCTCCAACCAACACCAGTTCTAAATTGTTACTCACCTGCTCTTCAATTACTTTAAAAAGAAAAGAGAAGATTCTCCTAGAGATGAGCGACCAGATAGTACAGTTAGCCTGGAAAAGCTCCTTGGAAGGCAAGCTCCTTCATGCTCCACCTTGACATTCCCAGAAAGCAGAGCACAGCCTGGCCCTGTTCCACAGCAGGCTCCTCCTTGCAAACCAGTATTATTTCTGCTACCAGTACTACCGATTCAGAAAGCCACATTCCAGTGGTGCATGCCACAGTTATGGCACGGGAGTCACCGGAAAAGGTTTACGAGGTATTATGGGCTGAAATAAAACACCAAATAAACATACATGGAACATGCACAAATAGGAGCAGTGGTGATTCCCTGGCTGCAGACTGAACATGGCACTTAAAATACAACCTCCTCTCAGCATGGAGGTTCAAGAGCAAGGCTGCCAGCAACGAGGAGATGATAGTGGTAAAAGGCACAGTGCCCAGCCGCAGCAAAGCACCTCCTTGGGCTTTCCCTTGTTGGGAGACAGACCTATCTTATCTTGGTCTGTCACATAGCCTATAGACCATCCCATCTCATGTCTCCTGATGCCTTTCCAGTAACCCAAGATCTGCTTGTAATCTGGGAGATGCACAGTTCTAAATCAGCAGTATTTTTAATATATATCTACCTTGGTTATCAGTAATAATACTGGCAATAAAATGTAAAGGCTATACTTAAAATATTTTTCCCTTGTCAATTATTTCCCCTTTAAAATGAATATGATGTATTAAAAACCTGACGCTTGTTGAATTTAAAACACCTCAGAGGAAGAGAGAAATTCCCACCAGATATGGAAAAGTAAGGTTTGTCTGGAAATAAACGCAGCATAATAAATTAATGGTGAGGGGGAAAATATGCCTGTATTGCATAAGGAAAAAATACTGCATTAGCAACACAAAGCATTACTTTTTCTTGTAAAAGGCGGCACATTGCAGCAAGACTGTATGATTTGTACCAAATTTTTGTTATGTCAAAAGCAACATGTGTGCCTGGTATTATAGCATTAGGGTTGCCTTGATAAACTGTTACTGCATAGGGTAATATCTCACTTGATAAAGGTTAAGGCAGAAGTAGGAGTTAATGCTCTACTAATGTAATTTACTGCTCCTTAAAGAAATCTTAAAATGCACTTGGAAGAAAGAAAACCTCTTTTGATACAAAAAAAAAAAAATCCCATTTGCAGATCAAGAAATAATGCACAACTTGCACTAGAAGTATCAGCTTCTAAAAAGTAAAAAGCTTTAATTATTAAGAACAAAGTTAGAGAGTAAGCATATTTTCATAATGGTGCCTGTTCTTTTAATAGAAGAATAGCACGAATGTAAGTAACATTGGGACAATGAGAAGTCAGCTCAACACCTGATGCTCTTATGGACCCAGCAGTTCAGGCAACAGCTCAGCAAGGGCTCCTAGCTAGAGGTCACAGTTCTTTGAGGTTTCAAATGGTTGAGTATGCCCTGCATTTCTCATGCTATTGAACAAGAGATATTAGGCTAAGCAAAATGTGCCTAGGCTGCATTCAACTCTACCAAAAAACCTACAAAAAAAACCCAAAAAACAAAAACCAAAAAAACTCTACTAAATAATTTCTTCTTGCAGACAGGCAACATTTCATATAAATAGTTATGGATCCCCTAATTTTACTTCCTCAAATCCAATACCAGAGATCCTTCAATCCCACTGCACATTAGAAAATGTAGAAAGCAGATACATGATTCTACTCACTTAAGAAATACCACCTATATCCTTATTTCACTAGAAGCAATGAAATGGCCACCAAGGCTAACAGCACCAGTAGTTGCTCTGTGCATCAGCAGGTTGTGTGGGGAAGGAGAGCTGCTGGGCTTCCCTGTGCCAGTCAGCTTCAACCTACATGAAGAAGGAAGCACTGCGGGGGTTTGAGGGAACCATCAGCTGTTTTGCACCACCCTCATGTAACATGCAAGCACGGACGATGTCAGGGATCCACTGTTTACTTAATTTTCCTATTCCATGGCCACAGGCAAATCCATCCCAGCCACACTGCTGAGCCAACAGGACAGGAGATAAGAAAACACCAACATCACTCACCTACATTGCAAATGTAATGCACCTCATACTCCTGAAGAAACAAACAATTGCTCTGGTTGCAGAAATCCCATGGATTTTGAGAGGAAGAGAAAGAGGAGTCAAGCACATGACAGCAATAAGCTTTCTTCACATACTTAACCTGGTAACCAAGTCAGCCATCCCCAGGGGAAGCTTAATGTTGGCCAAAGCCAGCCAACTGGCTAGTTCAGCTGCTCTGTCTTTGGACCATTAATGTTGGTTGTTAGGTCAAGGCTTCATCCAAAAACACCTACAGCTAAAATTCAAGTATTTCTGCTAAAACTAAAAGTGGCATATTAAGTGCACCCTGTGGGTTTGGGGAATGTTTCCCACTCAAACAAACAAAAATTTTTTTTTCCATACTCAGATCAGGAAAGAACAGTCACTCTGCTGATAACCAGTCGTCTTAATAATACATAGACTATTAGCAGCTAGAGTACAATAAAAGTGAGCCCTGACATTTTAATTTATCCTCGGAAATATTTCTTCTTTCAGTGGAATCATCTGAAATTGTTGGAGGGCTAAAAACTTTGTTTCTGGAAATGCACTGCCCATGATGTTTCACTGGCTTCATTTCAAATGAAAACAATTACTGTATAGTGAGGATGTTACCACACAGACATAACAACACCATTAACTATTTCTGACTTCCAGTGTAAATTGAACCATTATGGGGTTTTAAAAATGTCCTCATTAAATTTTAATGATCTGTTTTAAGGGATTTTTTTCCCTTATTAAAATTAAAATGAACTATGCTATACAGCCTTCTCAGAATGTGGTGCATTACTCTAAGATTCCAATAAATCTGTAAATCATAGTTTAATTAATAAAGAGAAACTAGCTGGGTTATTACAGGTGGGGCTTTTAGCAGTACCTGTTATTAATGTTGCCTAACATTTACCAATAAAAGGTGCTGCTTCCCATTCTTGAAAATGTTGCCAAATACCATCTAACCGAATAAAAAATTTCTGAGTTCAAAGGTAGACACACCTGGTTGGTTTGCTTTTTTTTTTCTCCACCCACCCTCCCAATAGGAAAAAGAGCAAAGAAAGGAAGGAGGAATGTCACTTGAAGTGATTCAGCTGATTAAAGAATACATTTCATTTGTACTAACTCCTCCATAAACATCAATAATTTTTTTCCATGAACCCAGGGTTTCCTTGTTGTGCAGTAAGTATTTGAAATTTTGCATGCTGAGGGCTAGAGAATGTTTATGAGAATATTTCCATCAATTTTGCCCCAAACTTGCCCAATTCATAAGCTTTGTGTGGGCTAAAATGGAAAAACAAATTTTAAAAAATCATGGTTTACATCCATGCTGTTAAACTTTGTGAAGATTCACTTCACGGTGAACACACTCCATCCCATGACAGGGCAGTGATTTCCCTCCAGGCACAGCTGCAGCCTCCAGCAGGCTGTCTGGTGTACTCGCTCCCTGAGTCCAGGCAGTCCCCTCTCCTCATGAGATTCAGCTCTTTCCCACAGTCTCATCTGCAGTTGCCCCAAGTTAAAACCACCACAGGAGTGACTGGAAGGTGGAACAGACCTTTTTTTGAAAACTCTGTTTTTTTTTCACCCTGGTGTTACAGGGTTGTTGCTGCCGACTGCTAATGAGTAAATATTGTCCTGCAGCATGCACTAATGTGCAATGATGGTATATATACGGCTTTATATAGTCTCTCTGCTGGCATCTGTAAGTTTTCTTCCAATCCTATCACAAGTACAAGTATAGCTCCTAAACATGGAAGCTGTCATAATTTTACTTGTTTTTCCACACATTGCCAGACAGAGCAGAAAACTTAAAATCACAGGAACACAGCATGCATTTAAAATTACTTCTGAAAAGTGCCTTAATTTGGTATTCTACAAGAAGAACATGCTGCAAAAGAAGAATTTGTCAGGAGGACTCTTGTAGTTATGTTATTTGAAGAGATATGGCATTCAAGCTACAATGGCACAATAGGTCAGTCTCAGAAATATGACAACAATACATAATTTATCAATCTGGAAACCTTATACTTGAAAGAAGCCTTAGTCTAACCTCTCCATCACTCCAACTGAATTGTAAGACCACCACTGTAACAAGACCACTTAGAAAACCACCAGGGTGGCCTTGATAATAATACACATATCATTGTTGAGGCACAGGAAACCAAACCAGATGGTTTTGCTGAGGAAAGCACTTTTTTGGCTTTGTAAAGCCTAAAAACACTAATAGGTCAAACACAAAAGTGGTGAAAAAGAAAGCTGAAAGAAAATTTATGTAAATAAGAAAAAAATATTTTTACAGTTATATTCCCGTTGCATGAAAAATGGCTGCAAGAAAATGAAAAGGAGGAAATGGTGCTGCAGTTCCGAAATAAATCAGGATAGTTTTCTGAAAGGAGAAGGTCTAACAGTAATACTTACAGTAGGCACTGCTGCTGGAAATCAATACCATATGACGTGCATTAGAACGAACACCTACATATTGTAATTAAAACCCTTTTCTTTCCTCATTTTTATGTTTTAAATATGGAGACCATTCATGTCTGTTGTAGTAAACTACTTTCTTGTTCAATCTCTTATTAGCAATCATATCAAAATTAAAGAGAAAATAGCACGTACATGCACCGCTTAAAATACATGAAATTGAAAATAATTTCCACAAAATAATCCATGCACAGAAACAAACATTTGTATACACACACATATGTACAGGTGGTGTGTGTGTACATGCGCTCATGTATAAAACATGTTTGAATTTTCTCACTTATACTGTGGTTATTTAGAATCACATTATTTACAGGCTTCAGCATTTCAAAAACCATGAAGGACTTGGTTTTGTTTTGTTTTTCTTTAATGCAGACATCTACATGAGTAAAATTAAGATGATAGGGTGTTACTCTGCTAGGAATTGTAACTATTTCTAACAGTCAAGAAGTTTAATCTAAACTACACTTGCTGAAAGAAATGTATTATAAGCTCTTTTATTGTGCAGCACTATTTACCAAAACATAAGCATTTATTTGGCATTAAAAGGGCAAAACTTTTACTATCACAGTTGTTCTAATACATGTTCTCTCTTCAGAAGGGAAAATTTGCCCATAGTTTCAAAATCTGAAAGAAGACGTTTGAGAACTANAGTTTCAAAATCTGAAAGAAGACGTTTGAGAACTATACCTACATTTTGCTGGCATCAAATCATGCTCTAACTGAAAGAAAACATAATTATTTAAATCTCGACTTTTTCTCTGCTTGGGACAATGGAGAAGAAATGCACACTGAGGAGAGCTTCACTATATGCTTACTTTTTGTGATAGTTCATTTGTGTACTGCTCAGAAATAGCCTTGGAGAAAATGTTCAAAGTCTGCGGTCCAACTCCCAAGTTCTTAACTAAAATGAGAGAGTTAAAAGAGGGGTCTCTGAAGCCAGAAGTCAGGTGGGACCACAGGCGCCTTACTGAGCCCAGGGAGCCTGATGGAGCCTACCTGGACAGCAAAAAAAAAAAAAAAAAAAAAAAAAAAAACAAA
>VZTL01049212.1:0-21084 GCA_013400535.1 Scopus umbretta | reverse complement strand
CATTTACAAACAGATCCTTCTTCAGACATCATTCAGGGGATATCTGGTTTCACTGGTCAAGTACAGTTTGTCTAATCTGACTTCAAAATCATTGTTCACCCCTTAAAATACCTTGGTTGTATGAGACAAGATATGAGTCTTTAGGAGGCTGGCAGGGTGAAGAGAGGAAGAGAAGGAGGGAGACAGAAAGTCAACAGATCAATAAAAGCACTTTAGGGTAATGGTCTACCTCGAGCAGACCGGGTCTGGATTCCAGGCCAGCCCCAGCTTTGCCAGGAAATGTGCATTTGCATGAATGAAATGTTAAATACACAGCATCATGGCAGAAGGTGAGATTCTGGCTCTGTCCCCATCCTGTTTCAGGGGTGTGCCTCCCTTCCTGTGCATCCTTGATCACACCCAGTGTCCTGACTGTAGTCAGCAGAACCAGAGTTAGGGAGCCTGGGCAAGTTGAAGATGTTGGTTTGCAGCTGTTTAGAAAGAAGGACAGGGAAAGAAAGCATTACGACAGAGTAGAGTGAAAAGATGGGGGCACAGAGGTGTATGAACATTGGTGGTCGTGTCTGCCCCCCGCCTTTTTTTTTTCCATCTGGGCAGTCATATGGAAACAACAAAGTGCCTAAGTCAGGGCTGATCTTCCACCAAAGTACTGCATCTGGGTACTATCTCCAAAAGGCTTCCCAACTCGATGGAATTTTATTACAGTACGGGCCCCATCTACTACCAAAAATTTGCAGTGAAAGAAACCAAATATTTAAATATATTTTGTTTCATTAAAACACTTTCATTAAATAACTTCCAACCATTCCATTCCACTTTCCATCTCTCACCCTCATTCCCACACGAGAGAGCATCCATGAGCAAAAGCCAGCTTTACCAAGCACAGCCATGATGCACAAGTCAGAAAAGGCCTCCCTGATTTTTATATTGTTTCAGAGGGTCCACCCATCATGGTGACCCACAAAAAAAGACTGTCCCCGCTTCTACATCCCACACATACTAGACAAAGGCCTAGTAAGCAGCAAACAAGAAGTGGATTTCCCAATCCATGCTGTGTAGCAAACCAGTCAGGCAAGGCTGCCCATGGACCAGGAAACATAATAAGTCATGCAAAGAAGTTTACTTTCTTACTGTACGCATACAGCCTGCAGCTGTTTCCATATAGCCCAAAGCTTTGGGTTGCTCAAGAGTTTTTTAAGAACGTATTTGAAATCCCTAATCCTATGACTGTGGAACAAAATCAAGTGTTGGAAGCAGAAGAACTGGGACCTCAGTAGACAAAATAGTTAATCCAAACAGAACAGAATATTTATACTAAAATAAGGTGGTTAATTATGGGGCATGGGTCACTCTCAAGGTTTAGCTTTCACAGTTGAAGTTACTCTTGGGCTGGGGCATTATTTTAGAAGCTATCAATATTTTTCAGGTGAATTTTTTTCCCCCATTAGCACAATAAAAATAGTCACACAAGTGGATGGCCCTATAGCCTGATTCCTAGAAGCTCTTCTAGGTGCCAGCACTTCTGTACAAAGGACCTTAGTTCACTGCAAGGTGCAAGAGCGTGGCAGGACGCGAGTAGCAAATTCCTGCAACAGAACGCTCATGCAGCCACCCACTCACCGCCCTCCCGAAAAGAAAGCAGCAGCTCTGTTTCTCAAGTCTGGGTAAGGGGAGCACAGCAAAATGAGGAGAAACTGTAAGAAGACAAACATCAAAGATTGTTTCTCTTTAATTACCCTCTCTCAGTATCTTTGCTCATCAGCTGGAACTCCCTGTTGCTTTTATAAAGTAAACAAAGCAGTGAGGTTTTAATACTGACCCACCTCGCTTCTTTGGTCTGACTAATTGCTGAAACTGGCCATAAATTGTCCACTTTGTGACATTCTGAATAGCCTTGTTTATTCTGGACAGCACACATCTGTTTTTGTGTGCGCGCACACGCATGTGCACGCTTACACAAACAACCCTCTCTCCTGCTGCAGGGATGGCTGGGGCCGGGGACGGCCAGTGTACAATTTCAGCCCCATATTGAGTTTTGGCTGGTGTTGAGGTCCCCGAGGCCGAAGAGAAATAAAGCTCTCGGAGGGGAAATGGCATGTAAACATGGCTCTTATGTTCGCCTGCATGGAAAATGTTCCCTTTAGACCAGTCTGGTGAACGAATCACGTAAGAAAGGGCCTGCTAGCATGCCGGTTGGGAGCAAGCATGCTTGCAAACAGGTAGAGGGAAATATTGCAGAACGCATCTGTACTTTCTCCTCTCTGAGAAAACAGAGCCAGTTTCCTGCCAGCCTGAGCAACCAGCAAGAGGAGAGCACAGCCAGTCAGGGGAATGCACGCTGCTGAACCATGCGATGCCATTTCAGAACCTTAGTCGGTGTTTCAGACACAATGAAATCTCACTTCACACATATCATATGAACCTGACATAAGACTAACTGAAAGAAAGTTCTAACCAGCCAATCGAGCTTCTTTTCTTCCTCTCATAAAACTGAGAAACATGTAAGTAATACTTTCATCATGGTTACTGCAACTCCTTTAGATGTAACATTCAATAAGTAGGCTATTTAATTTTAATCAGCTATTTATCTCATACGCATAGGTCCTAACTTGTTGCTCACTTAATACCTATGCTATTTTTTTAAAATCTAACTCCACTATTTTTCATCAACACATTGATGACAGACATGGAAGAGGGGGAGAAATTCCTCTCTCTGTGTAACATGCCCATTTCTGATGAACACCAGGATGAGGAGTGCTTGTCCAAGGTGAAGGCCTTGGCTCTCTGGCTCGGTGGCAGCATGAGCAGTCTAAGCCCCTTCTTTGGCCAGTGGTGCCTGCCTGAGCCAATTCACAGCCTCCTCCCCACCTCCACCCTCGCCTGCCCTACTGTGCTTCTGCAGAAGGTAGTGCAAATGGCTGGGAAAACAAGAAGGGCTCTCTGGGCTACTGCAAAAATTCATCTTACTCACCGGGAAAGATGTTCAGACGCACAATTCACACACAACCATCCATCAACACAAAAAGGAGAATTTCTCAAGAACTCTGATAGCACAAAACATTCAGGGGGGTTTAAGGGGTTTTGTCTTTGGTTTTCAAGATGATTTTTTTTCTTCGTTCCTGGTGGGAAAGCTTATGCCTTTAATTCTGTAACTATAAACTAAATAATATATCAGGGTTTTTTCTGTCAGGCATGGCAATGGTACTGAACGTATGCAAAGTTTCCACTAAAGGTTTTTGTAACTTAATTTTCCTCTAGAGATTAGAGGAAGCCAGATATTCTGTTTCTTGCTGGAACTTGGCTGGTAGCCACACTGCACTCCCTTTCCCTGTGCTCCAGTCCCCAGCACTGTTAATCAGATGGCTGTATCTTCCCTATATTTCTCCTGTCAAGCTATTAAGCGGATACGGAAGAGAGAAAGAAGAGAATCAGCTGAGATATAAACCAGCCCAGCTCCCAGAGTGCCTCTCCCCATTCTCAAGGTTGAGCTTGCTGTATTAGTGCACACACTCCTGTCAAAGCGAAGGAGAAGTGTGTTTTCCCATGCCGAGAGTAAATGGCTGAAGTTTATTTCCCAAATGAAGAGGGGCAGGCAGAAATTCTTCTGCATAAAGCCATCACAAACCTGTAAAAACAGGAAACTGCAGCGTGAAGAGGGAGAAAAATCACTGAGCCTGGGCTACATGCTCAGGATATTCCAGTTTGGCCATGCCGTGCCCCTGCCTGCACGGGGGAAAGCACAGTGCTGATGGGGAGCTGCGACAGTAGAAGGTTATCACAGCTCCGTGAGTTTTGGCAGATTCCTTCAGTAGGGAATTCCTGGCACATGCTTAGCAGTTAGTGGAAGTGGTTGGTTGGAGAAAAAGCTTTATGAGGTTCACAAAGAACCCCCAGATCCAGGTTAGACTTAGGGCTGAAAACAGTGATTTTATTGCATCCCTCTCTCCTCCTTTGCCTTTAGAGCACAACAGAAATGCTCAGTCCAGCACACCGAATATCTACGGAGAGCTTTGTCTCCCATGGAAACATTCCTAGAGGATGCTTTCTTCACTAGGAGACAAAGCGAACTCCCACTTCTGGATACCTTAGGACTTTGAAAATAGCTGTATTCCACCATTTTTGGCTGTGTTTATCTCCCGTTCTTGTACATATCAATAAATGAGGAAAAAAATAGCTAACATGGCTCCAACACATCAGAAACAAGAACTGTTGCATGATTTTTGCTTCTTTGTAACCACCCAGGTAGCAAACTAATCAAGACCACCAGAAAAATGCTTCATTCTTCTAGTAATTTGAGAGTTTCTGCCTGCATCAGAGACCCAGCCCTGCATTCCAGCAGCACACTGCACAAAGATTGGTTTTATTTCAGGCAGGTCCACTTTGCTGTCTAGTGCTCCAATTTTAAAAAGTGCTTAGAGAGGTTTTTAAGGGACACTCAGTGAGCCTAGTGAGCTCTCAAGCACATCAGCTCTTTTGGAAAATGGAATTTAGCTATAAAAAAAAAGAAAAAAAAGACTTACTTGGGTAATCCCTAAGTTCCTTTGAAAACAAAATGTTTACATACTAGATAAACTTCTGTGGATAAGCATGATGGCACAATGGATCACTGGACAGATTTTTTTCAAATCTGTTAAACAGAGAGATGAAAATCAAATTAATTTTCAAATATCCAAGTTCTTCATTCAGGCAAATCATTTACTCACTTCAAAAAGACTCTCTGACTTCTGGTGACTTCTGAATGCACCTTAATGAAGTGCCTGCTCTAGCCATCCTCCTCTCTGGGTAAGTTTGAGATGATTTCTTGGTTTTAGACATGCTAGTAAAACACCAGTCCCTTCTCTTTGGGTTCTGTGTTTTCTTTTGTACTTAGAAAGGGAAAACAAAAGACCTTTCTGTAAGTAACACTGCCAGAAAATGTTTAACACGTATGCAGCTTGTGTTACTAGATAAACGTTTGACTGTAAAAAGTCCACGTGAAAGGAGGTGAGAAAGAACAGAGGAACGCATGTGCTTGCCTGAAACAGTGAGCACAGCTCCACGCCAGGCGTGCGAGTAGGAAAGGTGCAACTGAGTACTTATCACACCCTTCTATATTCCATAGGGACACAGCTTTCCCTGTTCAGACATGACTACTTGAGAATCCTCCCCAGCCATGCTGCCCTTGCTGCAACCTTTTGTCTTTCACTCGCCTTTCCTTCCGTTATCTCTGTTCTATAACCATTATCTCCATCAGCATAACTCCTTAAGATACACCTAGACATCATTTCGCCAATGAATGCATTTCACACAACATTAGTCATATTGTACTGTGGATAATTTTTATGATATTGCTGTGCCTCTCCTTGGTACATTGTTACAGTTTAATTTGTACATATTCTGCTGCTGATGTAGTGTCACTCAGCTGTAACCAGAGAGAACATGATGGTTCTGTCTTATTGCAACACATTTTCCCTTAAAAAAACAAAAAGAAAATAAAAGCGGGAGAGGGGGGAACAGAGAGAGACTTTTTCTGAAGAGTAAGACTGTTTGCTTTCTAGGATTAGTTAACTGTAGATAGGTCTGCCTGCAGGGTCAGCAAAGAGCCAGGTCCCAACTTTGCCCATCAGAAAAGGATTTAGATTCAGGATTACGTCTCAGGCCGATTACATAAATAAGTATATGCTGTGAATTTCTGTTTTGAACCATTTTTTCACAAAGTTCAGGGTAAGGTTTTCATATCTACAACAGTTCTTCAGACCCTTTCTAGCTACTCGTCTTCACCAGACGAGCTAATACCAGCTATCCGCTTCCCTTCCTAACGGTGATACCCATTCTGTGGTTAGAGTTTAATGCTATAGATCAACTTTCAGCCCCAGGCATCAGCTTTACATTTAGACATGCAGAGCAGGACTGCTAAAGCCTGTCAACTGTTTTAGGTATTCAACAGCCAATATCAGTATCTGCACAAAGAACTGGCCACACTATTTTCAGTGCTTCTGCTCAGTGATCAAGTTTCCCATATGGAAATGCTTTGCAAAAATAAGGGATTACTTGGAAAGACACTAGGCTAACCCTGCTGAGTATCTGCTTTTCTTCTTCTTAGTTCTACAGAGTGGAACATTACCGCTGGTATTTTGGACAGTGACCACAAGGTCATAAGACTGAGTGATTGAGACTCCATCAGCTCTTTGTTTACCTCTGCAAGACAAAACAATTGATAACTTCATCTAATAAACAAGAGCTTTGTTTAATTCTTTAAAAATACTAATTTATTTTTAAAGGAGCTAAGTTTGTCCCACATGTTTGAATGCTGCCTGACAAAGTATGTTCCCTTGAGTAACGATATTTCACTCTTGTTTCCAGCCAATCATAGTGGTAAACCATTTTTTCCCTATTGATATTAATCTAAAACTTATAAAAATATTTCTTGCCCTACAGATTTACTCCTCCAAGTTGAGTCCATTAAGCAGACGTAAGCAGCTTGTTATACTGTTCCATAAGTAGAGTTATTCAGCTCTGAAGACAACAAAAATCTGAGTTGCTAAAGAAGAGCTAATCTCTTGGGCTGAGATCCCTTAAAGCATTTTGGTACCTTAAAGGTCTTGGGTGTTCACCTCCCTGAGTTGTTACGAAATAGTCATGTTCTTGCGGGTTGAGAGAATACCAGTGCAAGGAGTGCCCTCTGTTCTATTTCAGGTTCTAATTCTGAAAGAGTAATTCAGTATCCTAAGCCTCTGTCATTTCCTTTAAGGAAAAGGGTTTTTTTTATCTTCTCTGAGGACCAGCTGCAATAAAAGACCTTTAGCATACTTAGTATGCTTTGCATGCCCTAATCCTGCAATATGGGCAGATGCAATGAGAAATTACGATGGAACAATCTTCTACTTTTATTCCTCCTCAGATCCTCTAAACACATTAATTCACAAAAACTGCCCTGAGAGGAGGGGAAACATCACATTCTTCTAGGTCTTCCCCAAATTTCTCACATCAACTACTCTATCAAGCAGATATTTAGAAAGGAATTTAAAGGGGACAGAGAGATCAAGGTCTGTAGATGCAACACCTGTAGCACCAGCCTGCATCACTATGACATCCCCTGCTTGATCCATTTATATTGGGGTTATATTCACCTCAGTCAGATATGCCTGGATTCATGTATATATTTGTTCAGACATGGACTTCGCAAAATTCTCTACCTGTTTATGTTATTTTATAATTGAAGGACCTTTTTAATGAACTGTAATATCAGCTAAGACCAGAAAAGTTTTGGTATGAGACAACAGGTAAGCTAGAGCTAAGAGGCTGACATATGGACTAACAGGGTCATCTCATATGGTTAAAAGGTGTAGACAGTTATTCTGCAGACTACATGTGTTTTGAGACTGACCCTGAAATATTATAGAACGTAATGGGTAATTCTGGAATACAGCAGTTTGATGCTGTGAAGAAAATTACCTGACATTATCCTACTCTATATTGTACCAAGAGAAAACCATACTGTAAAGTTAAAAAGTCTCAAATTCTATCTATGGGGAGATGATCGAAAGAGAAACAGTTTGTGAGGATGTAAATAATTAATCCACTTCAGACTAGAAAGTTGATTCATAGTCATAATATTACTTGTCCTACACTTATAGGAACCTGTTACGTTCAACACAACTAGAGCATATTATCCTTGACATGTTGATATACACATGGCCTCTCTAGACAATTGTGCCATCTGGGAGACCCAGCCAGTGATCCTCCTGCTGCCTAGAGTCCTAGGTAGGTCTCCTGCCTTATTTTAAGTGGAACCCAAGAAACAAGGTCAGATATTAGAAGAGTGAAGGTTTCTCCCCAATGCCTATGACATTCTTCCATCAAGAATGAGCCCAGGCCGTACCAAAATGAAGGTATTAAAATGTCCATAAACACTTGGCCCACGTAGAAGTTCTTATCATGCTTTGTTCCCGTGAATCAATCCTTTCAATTAAGGTAGCTGGGGGATATACGGATGTTTTTATTTGCAATTACAGCTTTAAATTAGGATCAATAGAGCCCTACCATACCAACAGTCCTGAGAGGTTCACAGGTTTTCAGAGAACACACTTCTGAAATAAACTCATCCGTTTTCTATTAAAAATATAATGAAATATCATAGAGAAAAGACTTAGTTTTTAGAAAAAGAAAAAAGACTCAAGGAATCTTACTATTCATTTTCATTTTTTTTAGGCATCAAGCCAGCAAGGCCTTCTTCCCTATGGTTGCCTCCCCTCTGGACTTTCCATAGAACAAAGTGGGTGGGCACCAGGCCAGGTCAAAGCTGACTCTGTCAGAAAAGGAAAGGAAAATACGCATCTATTTAGTTCCCATGCTGTATTTCTGACTTCTTGTTCAGTGTAGAAATTTGCTCAACATGGAGCTCGTGCCATAGACAAGTTTTGTTTGGGTTTTTTTGATTGACTCTTCCAAGAAAGGATGCTGTGTACCAAAATATGCAATGCTTTCAGTTTGCACAAACTGTGATTATAAAAAAAACCAAAATAATCATTACTAAATGGAAATTTTAATACAGTTTTCTAGGGAATTGGGGCTGTTTACCCTATTTTTAAGTAACCCCTCAAAAAAAGAGGCAAGAGCTTGCATCAAATTAGATCTTTTCTGAGAATGAAATTGCAACAAAAGAACCTATTTCATGAGTTTCACATTTCATAGCATATTTCACAGTTGTTGTACAAGTTGGGGTTATATCTGCTATGATTTATAGAGGAACAGTGCTGTAAGAAGCCTCCCTTCTAATTATAACTGGTTATGAGGTACATCACTCAGACTGAAATTTACTTCCATCTCAAACATGATCTTTTTTTGCCTGTTTATTATCATAAAGTGGCCACAGAAATGCTGATAAAGACATTACAGAAAACATTATTAACTTAATCCCTTCCCAGTTGGAGTTCCTTCTTTTAATACAGACTTATTGTGAGTCTTTGTTTACACGTTGCAATGTGTCAGACAGTAAACACTCTCTCTCTTATGGCAAGTTGTGCAATGAAAGCCTTTCTTATTCCATGTGCTACATTAGGCAGAAAGGCTGCTTTGACAGAATGCGCAAAAGAACCTATAAATCCAATGATTCCCTCCACTTTCACAGGCAGTGTATGCAACGGCTTCACACGTCTAGTAGAAGTTTCATTTAAATGCAAAACATGTTAAAATTTGTCCTGAAAAGCATTACACTTTAAAAACATACCATAATTCTAAGAAGAAAAATGTCTAACATATATTTTTGGCTGATTTCAAATTCATATATATATATATAAAATGACCTATGTACCCTAAGCTGTGCATTTTATACAACAGAATGATAACCATTACCATTCCCCTCCATCTAATCCACTGATGGTCTTGATTTATTAGCTAGTTATGTATAGTGCACTGCCCCTTCTGAAATTCATGCTGTAATTTTAATTTTTGTTGTTGTAGCTGCTGCTGTTATCAGGATGCAGCACTTGCCATGAAGATACCATGGTCTTATGCTGTAAACATAATTGATGCTATTGAAGATAATGATTTAGGATATCATCCATCTCCAGTACAGCTTGCCATTATGTGACTTGTTCTTGCAGGTATCTGATTTGTATCATAGACGAGTTGGCTTGATTGCTGTTTTGCCATAGAGTAATAGTTTCCTGGTTTCCACTGACATACCGAGTCTCCCTTGATCACTCAGGTGATCAGTCAACACACAAGTTAATTATGGGTGAAGGGGTGTCTGAAGCCCAAAGATCAGAAGATACACACAAGGTCTTCTCCAAGTCATTATTCACCTTCTTAAGCATCAGGCAGTCAGTTCAGATTCCTGTCTCCCACACTGTCCCTAAATAAAGTGATATAACAGTAGGAAAGCTGAATTAAAGCAGCTAAAAGACACAGAATGAAACTCCTGAATTTTCCAAAAGAGTTAAAAAAACCTGTGTGGGCATGATTGCCTGCATGGGGGAAATCAGGAATACTATCATTTACTTATTGTTAAAAAAAAAATAAAATTAAATACTGAATGGTAGCTGTTTAGAGGTGGACAACCTGACAGTTTGCCACAAGGCTCTCATCTGCTTCCCTTGTAAAATTTCTTAGGTTTTAACTGGCATTGCAAGGAAGTGCTTTCAAATATTGCCATCATCTCTACTACCATGCACAAAGAATAGACTTTATTGGCAGAAACTAGGCTATTGGACAAAAATATTAGAAGCCCTCCCAAAATGTAAAGGAAAAGCAGTTCTCTCCAGACCTTATTTTCCATATTTCAACCACCCTCAAAACTCAAGTGCATGCATTAACATTACCAGCATCTAATTACAATTACTATCCTGAATCACCTGCATGAGACTCACGCCTCTGGGCCACATCCCGCACTCTTCTGGGGAACGGGCATCACAGCACTTCAGTCTCCCCTCCTGCTCCAAGACCCCATGAGCTAAATACAACTTGTTGGACAAGTTCATTGAACAGATAGGACCTACAACGGTAAAGAGTTTGTGGCGTCATGCTGCAGTCCCACGGTTAGGTTTTTTGTGGGTAGAAAGAACAAACTCCATGGCAGTAATGGGTTGTGCTCACTGGAGGCTTGGGTATCAGCTCAATACCAAGACTACAGAGCTACACCTGTATTCATCCAGCAAAACTGTTTTCTCCATCTCTGTGGTTTTCACATTACTAGATTAAAGGAGATGTAACTGGGCAATATGCCTCAAATGTTTATTTACTAAAATAGTATCATTATTACTCCACCCAAATTCACCCTGCCTTTATTTTTAAGGCAAAAGGAACTGAATCATTCAGTTGCAGATTTGAAGAGATACCACGTAAGGTCAAATGTTCACAGGACTTCAGTGCAAGCTTACCTCCGTGCACACAATTCCACATATGCTTTCTTCCATATGCAAATAAATGCTACAGATGCACAACCCACTTGCACGTATCTGCACATGCCAAAGGGATTTACACATGTTAATACTTGGAAAGCAAAGTGAGAATGTGTATAAAATGGCATGCACAAAGTACATTCATCCATTCGCATATCCCTCTGGAGGCATCACTACTTGGATGTATTTCTAAGCAGAAAAGCAGTTAAAAAATTGATATGTCCCCCTCTTTCCAAAACCTAATGATTACAGTCTGTTAATTATACCACATCTGTTGGAACCTTTAGCAAAGAAATTGTGGACCTGATCTATTGTTTATAATACCAATAGAAATTACAAGTAATGTCTTAAAGTCACACTTAAGCAAAGTGGCAGCAGAAGCAAACTGCACCATGTTATCCCTACCCTGCAACTTTCCCATGCAAGTAGTACATATTGTGACAAAGCAGCTATAATAACCTTTTTTAAATTTTACTTTCTGCAGGTGGAGAGAAAGCAGTGGGAGAATATAAAGACTCACAAAGAGGAAGGAAAAGAACATTACAAAAGGTTAAAATATCATTTACAATTAGTCTCAGAGTAGCTCTGAAATACGGTAGGCCATGTTTCGCCACTGCTTTTAGCCAAGTTTCCCACCACCTAGTATTCACTGATAGCTTCTGAATACCCAACAAATAGGTGTATGGCAGGGTCTGCTAGGGAGGGAGACATCTTAGCACAGCTATACCTTGAATTTAGGCTCCAACTGTGGCATCTCTACTCCTAGTGTGAAATCCATATGGATTTGCCAAATCCCCATGCTTTTTAAGGCATTAGTACAAATTAAGGCATGCTAGTACAAATTCACAGAGCTGCTGATCTGCTCGTGTGTCGGGAAGCAGCTTGCCACCATTTCTTGCACAGTTCTGAACCACAGCCCTGATTTTTCCCCACCTTCCATAGTCCACAAGCACTATCTAGCATTGTTATTACTATGGTTTCTCCAATATAATAATTCAGCTTTCAAGCAAAAAAAAAGATATTTTTTTTCCCCAACAACTGGCCCATCAAACAATGTAAGATTTGAAAGTTAAGCTGGATCTCTTCTTCCTTGGCATTCTCGAACCAGTAACAACAATTCCCCAAAGCAAATGGCAATTGCCTGGTGTAAACTGGAGCAGAATTGACACCCTCTTCTGTGTAACAGAAACAAGAGCCTTTACATCTCATTATTACTACAATGGGACCTGAGCATTAGTAAGCTGTTCTTTTTATACTGCTTTAGCCAGCCCACTTATTCACCAGAAAGAAAATAATTACTCAGGCTGAAGTTTATGAAACTTCTGGGATTCACAAACGTGTTTCATGAATTTTTGGCAGTTGTCTGAATGTTCACAAATAATGTGATGCCAGTAATCAGAACAAGTCAAAACTTGACACTTCTATTCATAAATCAGGAGATGTTTTATTTTTACTGCTTGAACAGTTCTGTTCCTAAGCACGACTAGATTTGAACCACCAACCTGGAGGTGAAAGGACCTTTATTTAATGTATTTGTTTAGGTTTATGTGAAATATTAAAAAGTGTCTATCCAGGACTGTAGCCACCTTTGCCATATATTAAAAAAAACAGGCCAACTCATACAGACAGAAATAAACTCAGCAACTTCCAAAAGCCAAAGAAGGCACAAAAAAGCCTCTTGGCCAGAGACCTTAAATCTTTCTATATAAACTGAAAACTTTTGCACACACTATTTCTCTCTTCTCCAAAGCCTGGGACATGAGGAGATGTGTCCCTCAGGTCAGCAGAATTGGACTCTCCTGAGCTGGAATGGAAAGAGAGCATTCAGTCATGCTCCTGCCGAGGAGCTCTATCCAGTATTCTCTCCTTTAAACTGAGAAGACTTCAGCCAAAATGCCTCTGTGGCTTGCAGCTGCAGTGGTATCACTAGGGAGACGGAGCAATCTATTAAGCAAAGAGGATCCAAGATCCAAGACCTTATGCCAAGAATCTATTTTAGCCTCCCCCGCAAGGCCGCAGACACAGCGTAGGTCCTGGAGCACCAGTGTTAAGTGCCGATGGTGAAAACCCCCACTCATCACTTCATGCACAGGGACAGCGCTCTGCAGACCCGTGTCCCACCGCTGCCCGACGTTCCCCTCCACATGCTGCATGTGCACCCCACCCGTCCCCCCAGGCCCAGGGAGGTCTCCCACTCTTGTACATTACAGAGGAGTTGCATTTAACCAGTTCCTCTTTCCATGGCCAGAAAACAGTAAATTTATGACTCCAAAAATAAGAGAGGGAAGAGAAAACCAACCTATTGACTTCATAGTATAGAACAAAAGAAATCCCTATCATGATTTTCTACTGCAAGGTAGAAAAGCCCTGCAGACCAAGTTCTGTCCTTCTGTTGCTGGCACAATCCTTTCTGGTGGCAGCCAAAAGCACTATTCACTGTCCCACTCAACCATCCTCTTCCCTTTCAATCTCCTTTTGAAGTGGGGACATGTAAACGTGGGGAGGCAAGGGCAGAGAAGGGAGACATCTTTATAAAACTGGCTTTTCTCCTCATATAGTCAGAATACACGAGTCTTAATTACAGGGACAATCCCAGTTCTGCTGTAGAAAGATCCTTTCCAAAGTAAACACAAAAGTAACAGAGGATCAGCTCTTTGCTCTTTTGAATGCTGCAGAAAGGAAGTGCCCATAAAAAGGATGCAAGAGATGGTCATCCACTGACATGCTGTAGTTTTCACTTTCCAAACCCTCTATGCAAACACAAACCACCACATTAGTTTTCTTTTTTTTTCACGAGAGGCTAACAATGTTAAGAAAGGTTTCTATTTAAAACATTGTGCTGTGGTTTCTCTTGGTCAGGAAGTGCTGGTAGGAGACAGGTTGAGCAAAGACCAACGATCTCTGTCCCATCTATCCACCCTGCCTCTCAGCAAGGCATGCATCACAGCAGCAGCTGCCAGTGCTTGGGGGAAGCTGTATGCAGGAAAATGAATGCTCTCCCTGAGTTTCTGCTCTAGCCAGAGTGGATCTGGGTAAGGAGAAGGATCCATTGCAACCAGGCACGGAGAGCACAGTCAAACTTCCTCCCTTTCAAGTGTCTAAAAAGCAACCTGACCAGATTTTCTCCTGGACAGCTCAGCATTTAAATGGGCTGATTAATCAAAAGCACCTCCCAATTGAAATTACATCCTGCTTGCCTTCTGACACTTACCGCTTCAATAACGTCATTTATAGCTCCACTGTTGCAATATGAAGCCCTAAGGATAACTGGCTCCTACACCATGTTGCCATTACATTTTAGCCAAGGCTGAATGAAGCTGCAAACCTCTCTGCAAAATGCAGCGGAGATCTATTAAATGCATAACTTCCCTAGCACCAAAATGTTATTCTTTTAGCAGGTCTGCTTCTTCCTGGGGATTCTGATGAAGTGTGCTCTGCTCTGTTATGAAATACACCATGTTTCGGTGTGATACACAGAAAACATCTTTATTTAACACAGCTTATCTTTTATTATGTCACTTTTCTATTGGATTTCTTTTCTGTGCACTGGAAGCATAATATTGTGATAGATACACTGCTTTACCGGGGGCTTTACTATGTGACCTGCAGTGTCAGAGTGAGAATCAGATCCTCCCTGAAACACAGGCTGGGCAGCTTGATACAACATAAAGGAATATGGAGCAAATAAAGAACCAGGAAAAGCAATTCAGCAACATTCCCATTTAAAGTGGGCTGTAGAGGCACTTTCCAGCCTGAAACACAGGCCTTCTACAAAAAGGTGAAAAATAAAATGTTATTTGCTGTACGATGTTCATTCTTCCATTTATACACACTTACCAGAGTCAACACAAGAGCTCAAGAAAGTCAGGGAATACCATTGGCATATCCATTTTGCTAGCAAGAGGCAATGTAGTAACAAAGCACAAACCAATCTCGCCAACCTGGAGAACGTCCCCTCTCATAACCATCACTCTTGTAATTTCTTCAAGATCCTTCAGAAACTGTAAACAGGAATGCATGGTAAATAAAATTGCTTGGCAGAGAAGGTGCTAGCATAGTACCCCAGATGCAAGGATTCAATTTGCTGCTTCATTGTGAACTTCTGCAAATATCTTGACAGGATGAAGTCCCACGAGATACTTGCTCTGGTATCTCACCAGTGCTGCTGTCAGTGTGGGGAACTGGTTCAGCAAAGATCTAACAAGAGCTGGGTGGTAAAGAGAGACTTCCCCCTTTTGGCAGGAGAGAACTGTTAGAGCAGCTCAGCTACCTTGCACAACTTGCCCTTTGGGTGTCTTCACTGAAAGAGGTGACAGTGTCTAATCCCTAATTCTTTATGCATCTTTGTTTCCATCAGAAGCACTCCCTACACAGCTCAGCATCTGTGCATGTCACCACTTGAGCTGGACTGCATGCCAAGCTCACTCCTTAGCCCTGCTTGGGCTCCACAAAACAGGCTTTCATCTACCTAAATCCCTTACAGAACCTGCAGATGAATGCCAAGCACTCCTAAGGTCAGGCATGCTCCTATCAAAGCAGGCTTCCTGGGCCTCCTTTCAGGCCAAACCATGCCAGGTAGATGCCACTGCTGTTTCATTGAATTACTCAGCAGCTCCTGCATTCCTGCAGATGCTCCACTTCTCAACTAGAGGGCTTCAAATACAAATCTCCCATGTCCCAGAACGATGCTGTAATTCCCTGGCTATCTACTCTTCTTGGAGGTGCTCTCCACTCCTCTTGTCAATGCTTAGCTACTTCACAGAAAGAGTTCAAATTTAATTGAGTGAACGGGCAGAGGAAACACTGTGATTTTATCTTTCATCTCATGACCATATTGCTCAGCCAGGCATTTCTGCTACTGCCCTATGAGCTGTTTTCTGTAAATAATATAATGTGAAAGATGGGATCCATTTTTAAGAAAGATCTATGTCACAACTTATGTACCTTTCAGCTTGAGCAAAAGCAGGTTACCTTGCATTTCTTCAGCAACATCACAAACCTCCAAAAGGAATGATGGACAAAAGCTCCTTTTAGGACAACCTAGAAAAGGCAGAACTTTTTTTTTTTTCCTGGAAGAGACATGATTTGACCTCTAAGTCAATACTAAAATCAGGCAACCTGAGTAGCTGATTGAGGTCCCAAATCCTGGATGAAGTTAAGGTTGCACTGCCACAGTCATTGCTCAACCATGACACATTTGGTATCTGCTCATGTTTTCTGAGCTTAGTGGTTTGAACCAGTCATGTGTTCCTCACAAGGACACTCAGGTGGGAACCAGCATCTGACAAGCCCATTGACCCAGTCCAGAGGCCAAAACAACACTTAGACAGTAAGTAGATCAGGTTCAAGTCTAAAGTCAAAGCCCAAATTCACTCAACAGTGGGTGAACTTTTGACTTCCCCTATACACCTCACTCTCTCCTTTGCAAAGTACATAGTAGCAGTTACTTCCAGGATTGCTTTACGGAAAAGTTATATTAAAGGTTATTCAGGTGCCTCTAGAAAAGAAGACCATGCAAGTAGCTAAGGCAGGTACGTTACACGTTTCCTTCCCACACCCCTCAGCAGAGGGAACTTGCCATGCCTGATTTTGGTCTTCAGATTCATTACAGTCAGGCAGGAAAAGATGGCTCATATGCACACGGTGCTTATACTGCTGATCAATATGCTTCCTTCCTGCCTGATAACAAAACCACTTATAAAATTAACAGTGTTATTTAAGATCTGTGGAAATTTTTTCTGATCCAAGGAAACCAGAAATATCTTGACCTAGATACTGAGAACAAAACAATTCTGAGTAAACTTCAGGACTGCCAGTTCATCTATCATTGCTCTTGACATTTTATTGAAGAATCAGAACAAAATTATTTTACCCCAAAGGTTCTTACACCAGAATATTTATTCAGTGGATGAGACAGAAGAATCTTTCTGACACTTTCCCCCTCTCAATTTAGATTGAAAAGGGGTGTATTTTATAGTCCATTATTAAGGTACATGAGCTGCCATTAGGCCCCTTTCAATGCCTGCAGATAGCAAACACAATTATATCAGAAAGCATAGATGAATATGAGACTCATCTGTACTTCCTTCTAAGGAAAAGAGGAGTGTGATGAAAGAGCAAAAGAACACAAAGAGTATTTCCACCATGTTACAAGTGCACAAGCTCAAGACAGTGACCTGCACTGTAAAAGATAGTCACTGATGCAGAATGGTTCAATAAACGTCTTCAGAAGCACCATCAAGCTGTTGCTCCTTTTGGCTTTAAGTAATGCTGGGCACATGCAGCACCTCTGAAAAGCAAGGCCTTATTTTCTTCAAGGTCCATACCAAAATTCATAACAGTTTCTACAAAAAGCCATGCCTACACAACTTGCCTAACATATCCAATTACAAAACTAAGAGACAGCTTGAGTGTCTAACCTTCTGACCACGAGCTGGAGCCTCACTGAATCTCACAGTCTAATCTAGCAGATCTCTGCTTATTCCTCTTATCCATGCAAATTTTGCTGCTTACCTCTACCTATTTCAGTAGGTGGAGCATTTTAAGTATTTACCTACCTGGAAGACAGACTGCTTAACAAAAGGTAGAAAAGGAAAAGAAGGACTTTCAGAAAAGATCAAATACATCATAAGCTTGGCAGACACCGTAGCCCTGAAACAGCAGTTTGAAACTTGCACCATAACAAATCTTCTCCTATACATTATCTCACAGGAAACAACACATGATAAATTCTTAGCACAATGTGATTCCCCTCCTTCCACCTCCTCCCCACTTCAGGAAGATTTAACATCTAATTCAGCTTTTGACGAGCTGCTTCATCACTGCAGGAATGCTGTTGATCTCTGTCGGAACCCTGCGGCCTTGGACAGAACAAACTGAAAGGGAAAAAAAAAATTTTGGCCGTCTGTAATGATAAATAAATACATTACAGGATACAACTCTGGGGAATGGAGGCTGACACTGACTGAGCACTGTGACCTCCACACAACTGCCAAGTCTCAGCCGCTTCACAAAAGTCAACTTTTGTTTGTCTTCTTCCCCCCGCCCCAATGACAATTTCTTAAAGTGCAATGCAGGATGGAAAAGGAAAAAAAAATTAAACAATAAAAGACAGAGGAGAACTCCAAAACCCTCCTCATCTACTACCCAGAGGCACTTCAGTTTTGACAGACACTGTTTTATTTCTTTGGTCTCCTGGAAATTGGGGGAAACCACTCCATGCTGCATCAGTGGCAGCAGGACAGGGAAGATGTGCCACAGGGAATGCTCAAATCCTTTAAAAAAAAAAATTGCACCAGGATGTGCCTGCTTTCAGGATAGTTCTTGGCTACGATTTGATTTGCTGTCTACCCAAGTCCCACTCACAAAAGCAAATATATATGGCAGATGTTGGGTCTTCACACTGATGGCAACAATACCAAAATAGAGGGGAAGCAATTGGCTACCCCATCAGATCCATCCACCTCCTTATCTCTGGAAGTCTCACCCACTTGTGTCAACCTGTCTCCTAGACTCTTCAGTATCTGATTTCCATTTCTCTCCTCATAACAGAAAGGTGATACCTATTGCCACCTCTCCTCATTTTACAGGTATACAAAGCGATAAATAAAATGTCATGACAAAGTCAATCAAGTTGAAAGGCAGGTATGGTCTGCAAGCCATTGTGTCTTGTCTCTTGTGTCTGCATTGTGCTTACCATAACATATTATTCCATTAACTCTATGTGCTTTATGGGAACCACAGAGTATTCAGCTTGATCAAATAAGTTCATGGTCAAGCCTTCAGGGCTCATCAACACCTTACAGCAAAGCGCAGCACAGAAAATGCTGCACTAACACTGACAAAGCTAATTCCAGTGCAGAAAGAGAAGAGCCTCACCAGTGTGGTGCTAATCAGCCCCACTAGCTGGTTGAGCTATTAATCTCAGGCACAAAGCTAATGTAGCTACACCATTCCTGAAGCCCACACCAGTATTTCTTCCCAACACTTCACTGCACAGTGCAGACACTCCAGCTCATGCAGAGGTGTCTCAGGGATGCATGGCACAGCTTGTTCCAAGTGTTTCTTCTGCTCCGTTTGCTTCCCGAAGAAACGCCTCCTGCCAGGTCACCACCAGTCTTACTGCTGCCAACACCAGGCTCTATCTTCATAGCTCCTGACTTCCAGATCATTTAACTCAGCTATACACCAAAACACCTATTTAATCCACTCTGCTCACAGTTACTACTATTAAAACACTTTGTATTTTCAAATGTCCTGTGACTACTTATGCTTCATAATATCTTTCTTATTTCCCCTGTCACCTGCCCTTTGTATACGCAGGGAAAGTGGATAAGAGAGAGATGATTCAGCTCACCCAAAGAGTGGAAGACTCATGATTCAATCCCTTTATCATTTCTCTCTGCTTCAAAATTGTCCTCTGAGAGTAACTGGAGAAAAAGTTTTCTTCAGCTTGGTCAATTCCCTAAGTCTGTTCAGCCAGGGAATACTAAATTCACATTAATTATATGTTTGATTGTCCTGTAGTTGTTTCCTGCAGGAGTAAGTTGTGTGCATTACATTCTCTGTTAGCAAATGGCACTTGATGCACCACAGCGGCTAGAGTTACAAACAGATTTCCATAAAATCAGTCAGGATATCTAAGTGGTGCACAAGCATTCCCCAAACCACCATTGAGCTCATGCCTTGACCTGCCCATCACAACAAGACTAACACTTTCTTGGAGACAGTGAATAAAGAAAAAAAAAATATGGGAAATAAATACAAAATCCATTTTCAAGCTATAATTCCCAAATCTTTCACCTGAAGCAAATACAACAAAACCCAAAAAGCAGGACAAACCAAAAACCAAAACAAATAAAAATAAGATCTACCTCTGAACCAGCTACAACAGAAACATGGACCCCTCTATCTCAGTCAAAAACTTTTAATGTGAATTCCTCCCTTTGGAAACCAATAAAGCCTTTGCTGTACTCCACAACTCATCTGTCACAAGCAACAGCAGAGGGTATCTCCTGTGCCTCTAGCTAAGAGGAAATGCAAAGCTTCTATAGAAGTCAAAGCAGGACGGGGGGTGAGGCGGGGGGGCAGAAATCAGACCTGGACATCTGGGTGGACATTATCTGCCAGTGCAGTCCACTTTGCTGGCATGCCTTCTCTCTTGCTATAGCAGTTATCCTACATGTGCACGCTCTGTATGTGTGTTTAAACAAAAAAGCTGATAAGGAGTACTTGTCTGTCAGCAGTATCTGAAGCCCACAGCTCCTTGAGAGCATTTGGTTTACTTGGCAGGTCATGCTGACTCCTTGTGAACCATTTATCATCGCAAAAAACTCCAGAGGTTGGCACTATGCCAGCGTCTTGTCTTCTTTTCCCTCCCCCCACCCATTTCTGCCCTCCTGGGTATTGATGCTATATCAAAACAAACCTCCAGTTCACATGGCAACAGAACATTTTTATATGACCTCTGCATGGGAATGATACACAAACCATTGGACAATAATTTGGAGCGCGTTAGGTAATTCCAGGATATTTCGCTGGTTTCTGTCAAAAACACCCCTGATTAAATGAACTATAAAAAGGGAAGAGGATCTTTTGCACATGGGCCAGACTTGAAACACATCTTGGCACCCAGGACATCAGGGGATTAGTGCACCTATTGGTCCCATGTTCTAAATTTTGCCATTTTCTATCCCACTTGGGATCCAAATGGGGAGTCCAAAGCATTTAAGCCAGTTGGTGCATAATGTAATTGAAAGCAAAACGATGCTGAAGTGATCTGCTGAGACAGGGCTTTAAGTAAGACAAAGACTGAAATTTAGATTTTGGTGGACAATGAAAACTCCCATTGCTATCTGAAACAGAGATATCTGTACAGACTGTGTACTTACATAGTTATAAAACAGCTGGGTCATCTGAAAGTCATTTTCCCTCATCCAATCACAAAAGGTTAATACTTTCAAAAAGGACATAATAAATGTGTTGCTTCAAATCTTTTCACAGCATGCCCACCTCATCTTTATATTCTGTTAACCCGTATTTCAGGGCTTCCACTAGTTTGCTGCAAGGATCACAAAGACCTTATAGAATCCCAGAATCATTTAGGTTGGAAAAGACCTTTAAGACCAAATCCAACCGTTAACCTAGCACTGGCAAGTCCACCACTAAATCATGCATCTAGCTGCCACATCTACACAACTTTTAA
>VZTL01049210.1:3874-26144 GCA_013400535.1 Scopus umbretta | reverse complement strand
ATTTAAAAAAAATCCATGGTGAAATGGATTAGCCTACCTGTTAACTTGTACTGAGTCATCTATAATGCCTTTAGTAAAACTGAAGTAAATGTCACTGTGTAGAAATAATATTATTTGGTCTGCTGTTTAAACCTGACTTGTCTGTGAGATATATTCAGCATCTGAACACTTACTGTGTTTTGGATGATTAAGGTAAATCATGCCATATGGCCAAATGTCTAAGGTAGATCATACTATATGGCCAAATGTCTAAGTCAGTGTCCAGGAGTTGGAACAGGGGAGTTTTAGCAACTACTCTGAGACAGAGATGTGGCTAATATCCTGAAAGAAAAGTCCTGAAGAGTAGGGGTTAAGAAAGCAAAATGTTAATTTGAGATGAGGGATTGCAGGAGGAGATAGGCAGAAGATGTTCACACTCACCAAGGCATCAGTCTTGGTGAAGAATTTATCATTAGAGGATAGAAACCGAAAGATACGGGTCTGGGCACCTCTCATTTAATCTTCAGCCTTTCAGGAGGCCTGCATCCATTGCTTAGCTTCAGATAACATAGGAATCAATACAGGACTACATTAAGAGACAGAAAAAGATAACACATGTTATTACCTTAGCAATTATAATGGACAACTGTTGGACGGAATTACCCAGCTTACCTTAATCATAGGAAAAGGAAAAATAAGATGACCAAGACACGTTAGAGATGAAAAGACTATCAGAAATGAGCTTGTATTTTAAAAGAGAAAAGGCAAAAAGCCAGCTGTTGCAAACTAGCTAACAGATGAATTTGAACTTTATATTGTCTTTGGGATATATTTATTACCTTGGGATAATGCAATTTAATAATGAATTAGGATAATTTTGTATTGGTGGTATGATACAGTTTCTGAACTGAGACTGTGTTAATCTAGCATTTAACCTGTTTTCATGTGAAAATTTCTGATCTGCAGGTGTCCAGTTAGCTTCTTTGAAACTTACTTTCTGAATTTAGTTAAACAAGACATTCCCTTATGTCTTAATTTCCTGTTAGCACTCGTGGAAGTAAATTTGCAGTTTTACACATGAACACCTACCCCACCTTCTGTTTTTGTTTTTCTTATTATCCCCCTAATCCTAAAATGCATTAATTCCATGCCATCTAACATGCAAATCTCCATATCATATCTGCAATACATTGATCTTTATTTGTGCATCACATTGTCTATTTAAAGTAAAAATTGATTTTTAAAAAATCAATTACTGAGAGAGTCTACTTTCCTTGAATTTTCCTGATTCCCAGGTGCCACCTGAGAGGCCAAAAGGGGACTTAAAAGGTAGAACATTTCATGGTTCTTAAGACAGGATCTACTAAAAGAGACTTTTCATCATCTTAATGTAAATAAGAAGTAATGGTCATTGACAGTTAAAAAGAGGTATCAGTAAAGCAGGCAGTAAAATGAACTGCAGGACAACGTATTTTGTTCTCAGTGCAAAAATAGAAGCTGTACCTGCAAAATGGTTTTAGCCAGAAAAATTGTTGGGTTAAGCACAAGCCTAAATAGACAATGGCTTCAAATATGCAAGAGATCAACAATCAGGTGCTCCTTTGGCTTTTAGAGACAGAAAAAATACCTTGCTCAAATCTTTAAAAAATAAAAATTACCTCCATGGTACAGTTCTGATATTAATTTTTAAGTAGATTATTGAATTTCACAGGAAAGGAAACATACTTCTGTACATGGCTTAAAATAAAATTAATAAGCTCAAGCCAGTATACAGGGTCTATCAGCTTGTTGAAAGATCGACTTAAGGGCCTGTCTAAACTTTCAGACAGGACACCTCTCTAAGAAGTATGACGGGTACAACCTAGAAAGAATGTGATTAAAGATTCAAGGAAATTCAAAGGAAGGCCCTGGTTCCTCCTGGAAATTCCTTCATATAATGATATATTTGACTTTTCAGTCAAATTCCCAAATGCCAAAAAAAAATATGGTCACATTCTTCTACTACTCACTTAAGCAGTCTAGTAATTAACCATGAAGAGCTGGAAGCTGAGGAGTTCCCTGATCTCAGCTCGAACAATGACCATAACAAACTGTATCGCTAAACAATTTTCATCCCCAAATGCTGAGACTGAAACCAAAGTACAGTGATCAGTAAAAGACAGCTGCATGTCATGACACATTCTAGTGTTAAAACAAGAAAAGAAAACAATGTTTTAAAATACTTTCTAGCTGGTTGTGGCTTCACTGCAGGGAATGTAGTTTGCTAAAACATTCCACAGTACAAAATGGTAAGTTATGATCTCTTGAGGAAAAAACATTTTTAGAAAGTGTTTTTGGTACTTAATGCTCACACTTCTTTTTCTTCCTTTGCACTTTTTCACCTTTTTATTTTTCTTTTTTTTTTTTGGAAGGATTGACTCCCTTTTGTGCAGTATGGTTGGTAATCAGTGATCTTTTCAGCAAGACTTTTTGCATGGAATTTTTAAGCAACACTGTATTTCAAAACTGTAGACATTTTAATAGTAATTGAGATCTATATCATATTTGTCTCAAGTGTTAATCTCTATCAGTGAATATGGCAAATATGGATATTGCATAGGCTATGGTCATAGGACTTGGTAAGCACTGTTTTAACTTCTACCTTGAAAACTTTAGGAGATTGATTTCAGAGTCTGAAAAACAAAATTAGAAGTAAAAAGACTTCTCATTATCTATTTTTGTATAAATGGAAATCACAATACAATTTAGAGATATTAATTAACCATCAACACCTGCAATCAAGATATTAATGTCTCATGATATGTTTCAAATTACTGTAAAACAACGCAAGTGTACACTAAACATATTCAAAGTATTAACTATACTTGACACTAAATTCTTACTTTCAATTATAGACTGTCAACCCAGTAATAGCAACTAAAAAAAAAGCTAATAGACCTCTCTGACCTCTTTCTTATTTCAGCTTTTCCCCAAAATCTTAACATTTACATTTCCATGAGTTTTTTCACACCTCCCCTGATGTCATTACCTTATAAAATGTTACTCTTTAAATTCAGCTTAGAATTTCTGTAATAATTAAACATTTAAATAAAATTTTATTAATTTGCAATACTTGTTTTTTTAATGTCTAAAACATTAAATAAAGAATAACATAACACTACAAATTCCTCTACTACATTTTTAAAAGGTACCATCCAACTCTTCTCTTTCTTCTCTCTCTTTCTAATCCTTACACAGACTGGCAACCAGAATTCCAATTTGTTTAGAAGTCTGAGAGACTGTAAGAATCTTCTGGAGGAAGAGTGTGAGAATTCCTACTAGATAAACTAAAGCTGGAAATTAAGTTTGAATCTTCTTTTTCTCTCTCTCTCTTTTTTTTTTTTTTTTTTTTTTTGTGTGTGCTATCAGCCGAATCTATCAGTTAAGATAGACCGCATCGTTCTATCAGGTAGTCACTCAGGCCTTAATCCTAACAGAGCCATTTTACAGTCCAGCTTTTGGCTGAGATAACAATTCAGTTCACACCCAGATGGCCAGCACACTGAAAATCCGCTTGAAAGGTAAATTTCAGAGTTTAGGAAGTGAGGAACAATGTAAACTGTCTAACACACACTGGCTTTCAAGAATGCTTTCTTCATGTAGTCCATTTCTAATACAGAACCTACTAAATTTTCTTGCCTGAGCATCTGTTTTTCTGCATATGTACATGCTTATGTGAGCCAATTTGCATACGATGGATTACTTGTTTATTAATGCAGAGATACATGTTAATATGTACCATAGAAAAATTAATGATAAATAAAATCAAAACACCACTGGTCTAATTTTTAAAAGCAAAATACCTAGAAGTCTCTAGGAATATTCCTAAATTGGGGATTAGAAACCAGATAACTCAATATAAGACACATAAATGCTGATTAGCTAGCCAGGAAATAAAGCCCTATCCAGTAAATGGACTCTATTTTATCTCACTGGAGAGTAAACCGGCATGGAGTAGTGCATGTAAAAGCCATCTAGGTACAATCAAAAGTCATTTTCATCAGCACAGATGTCCCAAATTGACCACCATAATGTGGTGGATTAAATGGGTCTTGGAATTAATCACATATGAAAGAAGTTCTCTTGAATGGTGGAATCATATGGGACCTCCACCTGCTGAGATGTTATCGATGCACTATCTGAACAGCTTTCTAAAATGCTGAAAATAAGCCTTTGTCTTGGAACATTTTTCACTCAGATTTTGAAGAATGCAGGCAAATATGGCAAGGAATACTAACTGTATGCAAGTAACTACTTTAAAGGGCAAATAATTCTGGCATAGCAGACCCTGCTCAGTCAAAATGAAGAGTTTTCAGTAATTTCTAATCTCAGTGATGAAAGATTTGGTTGTTTAACATAGGCCAAATGAAAAGAACAACAAAGAACCATCAGAGAGAAGTGGTAAGGGGTACTGTCGTGCACTCTCTGCTTTTCTCAAACTGCAAAATCTATTCAAGCTAGGGGACTGGAAAGCAAATGTCATGTTTGCAAAACAAAAGATGAAAACATCACCAGATTCATAGGGCATATGAATAAATTTAAATCTATTTGATCTTCTGTGCAAAATCTATAGCGAGCTAATGTAACTTCCAAGGTGGGTCGAAGAAGCATATCAGCATGGTAAAGTGTCATCACGTGAGTCAATACGAATCCATGAGCATCAGTCATTAGGGGCAACAGCATGGAGGACAGACCTTAAAATATGACCTTGGCTACACAGAATTTGTTTTTAAAATGTAAATATAAAGGGGAACAATGCAATCATAACTTAAAAAAAAGTCCCTGTGTAGATGAGATTCAATATGTATTAGGTATAAGTATATAGCGAGACAAAAAAATATTGTAAATGTGATAACTGTTAGTTTAGTTTTGTCCTGTTTACTTTATATATACTTAGGCTTTTTACAGACATTGACCTAAATGGCATACATGACTCAGCTTAAAATTCTTGGTCCCCTCTCCTTTCTTCGTGAGGCCACTACCACACCTCCCTAGAAACATGTGCAGTGGCACCTCTCTGCAATATTTTCGGAGGATTCAGGAAGTTTCCTTCTCCTCTCACATGTTTCCCTAGAGTTAAGACCTTTAATCTTAATCAATCCTTTATAATTTCTCCTGAATAAATGAGAGTAGAGCCCAAGTGATTTTTATGTTTCCTCTAAGGCTTTGAAAACTGTACCTTGGCTGTGTTGTGAAAACAACTATTACCTACACCAGCGAACCTGGCCCAATGCCAACTAGAAAATTTCTAAGAATGGAATTAATTGTCAAAACCATAAAAGAGGTCAATGATTGGGGCAACCATCTGGCAAGGACTTAAAGTCCTCTTTCTCCTTAAAACCAACCAAACACCTCAGCTGAATCCTATACCCATCAAGACAACTAGTTTTTTCTCTTTATCATGACATTAACTATTTATACACAACAGAACAGTTCCAATATGAATAGACTGAGAAAGACCACCCCTCAAATAATGAAAAACTGTTGTTTAAGGCATTCCCACTAGGTTTAAATTCCTGATTTCATCTTTTGTAAGGAGGTCTGGAATATACCTCATTAGAGTTATTCAGAAAGCAAAATGAGGAGACAGACTTTGAGATACTGACCATGAAACGTAATATAAAATCAGGTGCAATGCAATACACTAACGCTTGACCTACCCCAATGTTTTGCCTCCAGCAGTGGCCAACAATAGACACTTCTGGAAGAGCGTAAGGATGGGGCAGATGTATTGAAATACTCTTCCAGAAGCCTGGGTTAGCCGCCAGCAATTTATTGGCCAAGGTCTCCCTGAGCAGGAAGTGATGCTTTCTGTGGGTCAAACTTTTCACATTCCATGTCTTTAAGGTTGGAAAGTTTTTCCTTTCACTATAATGGAAGGAAATTCTGAAGGTCTAAAGGAGGAAGAAATTTCTAAAATCAGGTTCAAGCAAGGCTGAGGCTTTCCCATTTGGGAGATGTTGGCATCTATTTTACATATCTGGCAACCAGAATCAAAGCTAAATTTAAGAAGCATATACAATGTCCTAGTCTTCCATGAATATTTATTTACAGGAACAAAGCTGAGCTATTCCAGCTGTACAACTGTTGTCATCTTTGTAAAGGAATCGTGTCTGAATTTTCCTCTTCATTGTAAGTAAAAATCTCTCTCCCTACAGGGGAAGAGTAAACAATCTAATAATTTCAGTAATACCACCTTTTATTAATCTTTTCTGTGAGAGAGAATAAACAAGCCCTAAATATCTAAAACTACATTATTTAACCTTCTGACAGCACTTTTTTTAACAGCAGACAATTCCCTGCCACAGTCAACTTCCAGTAAGAAAACCAAGATTATTCACATACACAAAGGCAAACCGTAACTTTATAATCAGAACTTTACCATTTTACTAGGGGAAATTAAAGCAAAATAGATTTGTGTAAATTAATTTTATATTCTACTAGGAACTTGAAAATCTCCATGAGGCCTTGAACAACTCTAGATCAGATAAGAAAAGAAGATTATCTGAACCACAGAGGGAAATCACATATTTTAAGAGACTCAGCTTTAGTCAAGTAATTCAAAGTTAGATTTTATTAAACCTTGTTAATTTTTTTCAGATCAAATAAGCTTAACAAGGAGAAAAGAGCTATTCCATTTAATGTCTGAGTACGCAGTGTAACTGCAATAGAAGCAGAATAATTCTACAGATTGTCAAAATTGTGTATTTCAAAGAATGCTTTCAATATCACCAGTGAATATCTTAGAATTAATCATTAATTTTTTTTAACCAATTCAGAGGTATTCTTTTCCTCTAAATGTTCATGACATACTAACTCTGAAGTACCAGAAAAAAAAACAAATGGTTTTCCAATGTGACTGTGACTTGTAGTTGATTTAGCTGTTTAAGAACGTGGGAACTCTGAAGGTTTTCCTGCAGTTAGGAGATTTCCAATACCTTTTTTCCCTCCACATGGGCTTTCCAGTGTCTAACTGGGATTGATCTCCTCTTGCCTGTTTCCTCTCTAATGGGGCACTCGGAGGTTATATGTGTTCTCTTTTCCCAGAGCTTGTAATTATTTTTGAGACCTCTAGCCCCTGTTAAATTTAGTTGAAGCACTCATGTTTCAAAGTTATTGAGGAGGTGGGAGAGAAGCAGATGGAAATGCACAAGTGCATAATGTGACTGCAAACTTTGTGTCCACAGAAAATTGGTTGAAAACATTAAGCAGATATATAGTACCACTGCCCATTTTTAGATTGACAGAATTCAGTTATATCAAAAAAGGCATAAAATGGTATTAAAAAAAGGGAAATACAAGTCTTCTGACTGCAGATGACTCCCTTTATGGCAGAAGAATTCTGCTGATCCGGAGCTGGCACACCCTGCCTGCTCACCCCCCATCTTTCCGGGATCACACACAGCACGTCAGGCATTTCTTGGCACAGTATTCTGATAATCCTGAACAGCCCAATCTTTTGGAGCACTGCCAGGCAAACATATACTGAAATAGCCTCTTTCTAACCTGTTTCCAGAAATCACAAGAACACTGCAAAGCCAACCAGGGAATCTGGCTCCATGTGTTTAAGTAACCAGGTTTCGGTTGCAGCATTACCCTGAACAGCAGAACTCTATCCTGAATGCCTAGATATGTAACACTGATGTAATCCAGACTCATTGTCATTTTGGATTCATTACTTTTTAGTTAAAAGTACTAAGACTTTTTTCTACCTATCAACATTCAATATATTTTAGTACTGCACTTTAAAGTATTCAATTTAAAAATATTTTGATAGTTTATTTTTAAAAAGTGATCCCATTAAATCTCATACAATAGTCAACCTAAGATAATCAGTGTTCAGTCAGTCCTTAAGAGTCCTTTATACATACATTATCTAGACAGGTCTAGCTAAAGGAAGATTTAAGATTACTGTTTGCTTCTACTATATACTTTGCACCATGTCTTTCTATTGATGTGAACAGTTCATTGCAAAAAAAAAAGTTCTGGTTATCTAAGAACTCATCTCCTTACTTGCACAGTGTTTATGGAAGATAATAAAATAGAGGCTTCGGTAATAATTTTGTACCTGATCCCTTCAATGCTGTATAATTGCTAATAGTAATTTCATTTGCTGCTGTAAATCTAGTTTACAAGATATGATTTGGGAGTGTAGCATTAAAAGCTCTTAAGAGAGTGCCAGTATCTAATAAAAAATTGTTACGATTGATGCAAAATAAAGTTAAAAGAACAATAACACTCCAAAGTTTTGATTCAAAGCAGCAAACATGCAACATTACAAAGAATCTGTGTAAGTGAAATGGCAGCTGTTCCCTTCCTTTTTTTTCAAGTTTTCTCCCATTCTGCCTGTTTTGAATATAAAAATCAGATGATATAATATATAATTTCTGCTTTCCGTATTGGTCCATCTTTTATTTACCATGCATTATAGTAGACAAATCATCATTTATTTTCTCATTGAACTACCATCCATAACAATAATTTAAAACCAGCTAATAAACATTATGGTTTGTTAGAACTGCTACCGATTAAATCTTAAGTGTCTAAAACATACAAATATAAACAGAATGTAATTAGAGCTATTTAAAGAATCCATTTTTAACTTAGATTAACCATAGTTTCCATTTGCTAGGGATAAACACTCATAAATGAAGCCCATTGCTGAACAAGAAGCAATTACTTCAGTTTAAAATATTAATACATATTGCCTTTTAAAAAGCCGAGGAAAATCTTTTATGTACTCTACAATACCATCTCAGTTCATACTGAGAATGAAAATGGGATGGCATTCTGAATCCTAAGCGAGGTGCAATCATCTTTGAGGTACGGTTTGTTCTTATCCATTTATAAGTCCATTAAACTATTTTCTCCAATTAGTATTGCTCTCAAAATAATTATTGTAAAATACATATACATGTTCTTTGCATTTTTAAGCTAATAAAAAATCCCAGCTTTGTCAACTAGCTCTCTTGCGACAGCCCTTCTTAGTAATACTCGTGACCTGCTAGTAATGCAAACTGATTACTGATACACAGCACACTAAATCTAGACTGGATAGACTCTCAAGCTTATCCCAGATTGCAGGTCTAGAAATGTACGCATACATACATATGCATACATGTATATGCATATATGTATGTACCAGGGATAACAGGGACATGTTGGATTATAATAACTACCTGATTATAAAACACTTCTAAGTTCTAGAGACAGTTGGTTTCAGGAACTTTATTTATATTTTGATGCTATGGGTTTTTTTCTGCTTCGACTATTATTCTGTTCTTTCTAAGCATGGTGTTATAAATTGCATTTAAAAGTGTAATTCTGAGCTAAATCATACAAAGCCTTATTTCTTCATGGTGATGCACTGAGAAAGTATTAAGTGTTTTCCTTTCCCCACGGCTGCACAAGACCCCTTCACCAGAAGGGGCAAACTGATGGATCCAACAGGGCTGTAAACCAGTCTTTTATTAGCAAGTGGTGTTGTGTCAAGGTTGGGGCCTTCCTTCCTTCAGCCTCAGGACAATAAAGACTGTATTTTCAAAGGGGTAAGAATAAGATTATTGATATTTTAAACCAGATTTTTTGTTTATTCCTCCTCATGAGCTGTCACCTCATACGCTACAATTTACCTGGTTATGTAGCTCTGAAGTACACTCAAGTGTGTAGAAAGCGAGCATGGTAATTCCTCCCTCATCATTCACAAAGTCATGGTCTACTGTTTTAACACTTTTACCAATCCCTCACTCTAAGAAACCACAATTATAACTGATACAAGAAGTTTAGCAAATTATTTTTCTGTTCTCTTTGAAGCGGTATTTTTATGTTTATATTTAAGTGTATGTTAAAGGCAATTAGCAATTGAGCAAAGTGAATAATTAATTATGTGCAATTAGAGTGGAACCGTAGACAAATAGTACCGAATTACTGGCAAATTTTAACAGTGTGATAAATTATGGCAATTATAGGCAAAGTAATAATGATTTTCAATCAAACAATATAAATGAGAATGTGTTCTGTATTCACAACAATCAAAGTTCAATCTGTTTGTCTGTGTTTAAACTGGCTGCAGTTTATACACACGCAAATCATTATTACGACTCTTTTGATAAAACATGCCTATTTTCAGCTCTAATTCATATTATGGATTTTTGCATACCTATTAGCACTTCCCTCTGGAAATGCTCGCAGGGCTTTGAGGATTGTCCTCTGCTCAGTCTTCCTGAAGCATTTCAGGACATGAAGTCCCATAACCGACCGCCTCACGTCCCCGCAGACGGCGTCTCGTACCCTGTGATGGCCTGCTGCGAGGAACCGACAGCTGAAAGGACCGGTTCAGACTCTCCCGTTTATACCCTCCTGTAGCAGAGCAAGTCTCCTCTCATTAGTTATTTAACTTCACATGCCAAGCCCCGCACCGCAAAAATTGAGCAAATATTCCCTGCAGCTGCCTCTCCTGCACTCTAAGTAACCTCGGGCAGAAACGCGGGGCAAAGTAACGCCGTCGCCAGAGGACGCAGACTTCCCGGGACTTGGAGCAATCCTGTCTATAAAAGGCCACCAGTGAGGTGAATTTGGGATAGAAAAAGGTCACCTGGCATTTGAAAGTGCCAGCAAGCAACTACCCTTCCACACGAGCAACGCCAGGAGGCAAATACACTCCAGCTCTAAAGCCATGCCTAAACAGCTGCGGACCCAGGGCTCGGTGCCGGCGCAGGAGCGACACACGGCTGCGGGGAACGCAGCCGGCATCGTCCCAGGTGTGCGTGCACGCTGCCCTCCCCTTGCTTCACCGGGAAAACGTCTGGATTTTAACAGCCGGGGGGATGCCGGGAGCGCTGACANGCTGCGCGGCGGCAGCTCCAGCTCGGAGGGAAGACACGGCTGGAAGATGCCCAGAGCTCAGCGAACGCCTCAGCCCTGCCACATCCACCTTGGAAGGTCTTTAGGTTCCTGGTCGAGCGTGCGTAGGAAGTTAAAACAGGATTTTAAAACAGTTGCAGTCAGCGCTGCAACTGCCCAGCATCGCAAAAGAGCAACGACGACACCACCGCCACGCTTTTCCCAATTCAAAAGGGAACTAACTGCCTGTTACATGGATACGAGCACTCAGACTGATTTCGCTAGTAAAAACAGTTTATGAAAAGGAAACATAAGGATACTTTTCTACTTATACGCAGAATTTCCCTTCTTTTGATTTTAGTTTCCTGCGTGGTAGAAAGGATATATAAACCGTATTTGAGATAATTCCCGTAATATTTGTGTAGAACTGTAATAGTCGCTATATCATTTCGGCTACATGATACCTATGAAGCTAGAAAATTGGGAAAAAAAACATATTTTCTTTTACAAATTAAATGCAAGACTTTAAAGTCAAATATGGCTGTAAACAAAACACGCACAAGAACAGACAGGGCATTCAAAGCTGCAGATGACATTCAGTCTGAGTTTTTTTCCACTAAGAAAACAGGAATTATAGAAATGTGCTCCAAAGTACCCCACAGTAATTTATTTATTTTTTAAAAATAATCTATATTCTAGTCACCACCTAGTAACTTTTGAACTTCTTGGCTACTTTTAACCCGTTTGACTGAAAGATAAAGTTTCCCAAAATAAGACACTCCTAAATGTCTCATGAAGACAACAGCAAGATAGAAGAAAGAGACCCTACTCGTGCCCTCTCAAGAAGATCTATCACGATCGCACATAGAATCCACAGAGGAGGTATACTGTTGGAAAATCCTTAATCCCATGTCATGCTTTATGGTTCTGTCCCACTTATCAGGGTGATCCTAGCAACTCTTTCCTGGGTGCCCAGTGCCTGAAAATGGATGAGCTCCTGATAAAACCTTGACACAATCAATGAAAATTCAGGCATCCTACTTAATGCCTACTTGAAATATCAGCCCTGGCTTAAATTTGCTAAGTATATGCACACCTGCAGAACTAACCTATCTGAATATATGAATACATATTCAGCTTTGTACATACATGAAGCAAAAATCATAGTAAATCTCCATTTATCAATTTCATTGGTCTTAAATCCTAATTATATAACACCAGGAAAATAGGCACCTTTTCTGAGCTTTGGGATCAGTATTCTGAAGCTTCTACTTCAAGTTTATTCTCTTTCATGTCTCTACACTTCAAAACCATTTCTCCTTTTTATTAGCTCATTAGGATGCTATCTGCTGATATCTAATAAACTCTTCCACGCTTTTTTGTGTCCTTCAAGTGAAATCCTGACTTTGTTGAGGATTTTGGACAATGACTTCAGCAGAACCCTGATTTTACCTAGTCTGCCTCTCTTTTACAGTCTTTTCTGTCCAGTGAGGTAAATGTATTCGTCAAGAATTCTACATTTCTAGCCTGCCTGTTCCCTACCTGACAATCCTGAAATATTTTCAGTTAATTTAAATTATCCTTATTTCTTCCATGATCCGTGATTCCTCAACTCACATTTTACTCTCTCTTTTTGTTATCTGACCAACTTTTTCCCCTTCGAAAAAGAAGTCTTACCTCTGCCCCACTTACTTTATGAATCATTTATTTGCTCTTAAAGCTGTCAAGCTTTTCATTTCCAGTGTATTCCCTGATAACACACTCCCTCTTTCTTCTATGAAATCAACCTCATAGGAAAATTGTATATCTTTTGTTAGACAAACCAACAGCCAGCATTATGTTACTTGTATCTCGGGCATCTCAACTCTGTCTTTGCTTGGCTTTTGTGCCTGCTGTCCATTGTCAGTGACAGCACTTCCCTGCTTGCTTTTGTGGCTCCTCCTCATTCTCTCTCACCACTTGGCTGCATCAGAGACTTCCACGCTCTCTCCTCTTCATATCAATTGTTTCTCCCTCCACTCCCTTTTTTTTCCCCCCAGTAACTTTCTTTGTACTTTTTTCTGGTAAGATCTGCATACCTCAGTTATTTGCACGACAGGCTACCTCAGATGCCAGATATTTAAAAAGCAAAAATACTGTGGGTTTTTTTAATATATTGCCCCCTTTGTATGCTAAGTGCCAGTTTGATTTACCAGGAAATACCTAGTTCTAATGTTCCACTCCAGTAAATCATCTCTATGTATGTTCTTAAAAATATCTGAATCGGCAAATTTATGTTGTGCAGATTTCTATACATCAGTCTAAAGTAGAAAAATTTATTCGTCTTTTAACCATAGCACCAATTGAGTCTCTCAGACTTCCTTTTGGAGCCCAGCCACAGACCGCCAGCTGTTTCACATCCATCAGGCTTCCACAGCCTGAGAACAAGCTTTATGTTTCATCATTTCAGCCAGGAGGCACATCTTTTTTATATAACCTGGCAAATATCACAAGAGGAAAGCTCAGCTACAACAGCGGAGGTCAGCTGGGGAAAATAGAAAAAACACAGTGGGTGTTTATTTATGTTTACCTCTGCATGGGGATCGAAGCTGCCGTCCACTCTACATTTAATACATTTACTTCCACAAGGTACAATCTCCACTGACACAGGCTACTGTTTCCTGACATTGTCTGTGAACTCCGCTGAGAAAGGGCTAACATCTGAAAAGCTGTTTTTGTAAACCTAACAGTATTACACAGAACAATTTTATTGGACAACTGGTTTTAAGACACTTCCTTGTACTGCAGGAGAGTCATCTCACTCGCTTGGAATTGGACAGACACAGAGGCTGGGATGAACACTTAAGGACAATGCCATGGTCCACCTCACAGACAGAGATCCTCCACATCAGTTAAGGACTAACACGAAAGGGCGAAAAGAAGCCCTTCTTCTCCAGCGCCAGAAAAGCAGGTCAATAGAGAAAGTTGTAAACCAGGTCCAAGCGGGGGCCTTTGCATTCTGTGTATGAAGGGCAGCACCACTGAGATAATACCAAAGTTCTGGGAGTTAAAAAGAAGTGGTGTGTATGTATGGGTTACTTTCATTCTTTCAATATATATTATTTCTGGTTTTACTTTCATGAAATTGTACCACTAATAATCCTATATGTGTTACTTTCCTCCTAGTTATCACTGCAGTCAATTGCAAATATTATTTTACTCTTTTAATGCTATTTTACTATTTTAACTGGAATACAGCCTTGAAGGTGAAAGCACTATTCATAAATGCAATGTTGAGATTATTAAAGCTAGAGATACGCGAACATAGTAAAGATGAGAAAAATGTATTTGGGTTAATTTGTGGGCTTCTCTTCTGTAAACATAAACTTTGGAAGTCTCTTAAAAACCTCTTGTGTATTCTCAGAAACATCCTTAACTCATTATAAGCTGAACTGTCACTTTTATTATTGTGTGTATTAGACATTGCTTAAAATTAAAAACATTAATCAGAAAACTGCTGTCCTAACCAAAGAAAATATTGCCCAGTCTAAAATTCAAATATTAAATTATTTAATTTACAGTCTGTGGGGTTCAAAAGATCTGGATACAGTGTGCAGTGCCTTTATGTCACTGTATGCATGTGTATATGTATCACAAGCTTTATACTGGAAATTGTGGAATGCTAAAATAGAAATGATGCCAAATCCATGACGTGTACTATTAAAGAGTATCTTCGGCACCTTTGTGAATGGGGAATATTTCTGGCCAGAATCCAGAAGCTGCGGGATAAATCTGGGCATGTGGGTGCAGAAATCCATTCACATACAAAGGACGTCAGGGCCAGGGGTTTCATTCGCATGTATAAATAATGCAAAACTGTTTTTCTTTGAGAAGGCAGAAAGTCCTTATGGGGACAAAGTTGGTTACAAGACGGTTACAAGACTTAATAAAAATTGTTAATGAAATAAAAACAATGGTATTTCCTTGGGATTACTGCCTGGCTTTTGCGAGTATCTGTGAGACAGATAACCACATTCACACAATAATCAGTGATGCATACCTTCAGACATGAATATTCCTCACTGAATATGAAAGGATGTCAATGAACAAAGTCACACTTCTGTAGACTTCCTAAAACCTGTTATTGTTTCACTGAAACCTACCATTGCTATAAATTGTATGGCACTGCAGGAAGGGATTCTCAGTCTCTCAGCTTATTCATCTTCAGGTAACTGATGGGATTGGGTGCAGAGTTATTTTCACCTCCTTATTTTTAACGTCAGATAGATAGGCACTGTCTCCTCTTGTCAGACATTATCCAGGCAGCAACATAATTTAAGGCTAACAATGTCCGTTTTAAAATTTGACTTTTTTTTTTCTTTTGTAAAAAGATGAGATATGTATATGTGTGTATCTGTCTGTTAATTATTCAGCTATGCAAAAAAGAAGTCCCGTCCATCCTGATGACCTCCTGCCCTCCTGATAAGAACTGCCTAGAGAAACAGTGAAATTAATCAATAGTAATTCCTGGGGGAAAAACTAGGGGTTTTTTCCTAAAATAATTTAGAAGATATTATTTAGAAAATAGGACTCAAATCTACTTTGATATGCATTCTACTTGTTGAATAAATAAAGAGAACAGAATAAACAGAATAAATATAATGATGACATTTATGTATGTTTGTTTATATTTTTCCCCACTTTTCTTTTTGTCTGTAAAACAAAATACTGCTTGAAACTTCAAATGCATGAGGAATCATCTGGAGTCCTTGTGGCACACAATGTAACAAAGAGTGGAGTAAAATCATAATGGCTGAGATATAAAGACTATAGAAAGGTGGGAGACAGAAAAGCAAAAGGATCTTAAAAGTTTTGCGTAAGGACTCCACTTACACTTTTAAGCTTTTGATGTTCAGGCACATGTCATTAAACGCTTCATGTTGCTGTCCAGACCTCTCCTACACAAGTAACTTGCAAGAAAGTTTGCTGTTTTGCAGGAAAGTTCTCCTGTCTTGTTTTATAACTTCTCTAACCATATTTTTTTCGTCCATATTACAGGTACCAGGAAGAGCACCAAAACTTACAGTTTTGATCATGTTTAACTTCTCTGTAAACATTATATTTCTGTGTACCAACACACGGCTTCAGAATTTAATCAGATCTGTCCCTCACAGCTATACTTTTTTTTCCTACCCCACCAGACTTTATGTAGTATTATATATAGCAATATATACATAACACTGTAGGTACTATAAAAACATATATATAATGTGTAAGCGTTATATAGACATATAATCTACTGTCTTTTGGAAGCCAGTGAGAAATACATTTTTATGTGAATGAGGTGTTTTACTAATATAATCTTTTCAAGTCTTTGGTGCTGTGTAACTTATTATCTTAGTTGGCTTCATAAGATAACAGGTATATACAGGTATATATCAAGCAGTATAATTCCTTCATGGCATTTTGGAACAGAAGTGCTACTTCTAAACAAGTAGAGTGGAGGCCACAAATACAGGCCCTTTACAATAAATTGCACTCAGTTTTCTTCAGCAACTCTGCTGTAGGTATATTCAACTTCTAAAATATGTTTCTTATGAACATGTGAAGGATTCAGCAATTACAATTTTATTACATTTAAATTCTTACAGGATGTATCAAGATAGGAACACTGAAAATTTTATCTTTTTGTGAATAAGCCAGCGAGAGAAAGGGAGGGAGAGAAACAGCATGGTTAGTAGCTGAACATATCATCCTTTTTCACTAGTTTCAATAGACTACACTAGCAATTACATCTCAGTGATATTGATATTGAACTACCTACTCCATCCAGAAGGAGAATGTGGTCAGAAGTTACTATTTTCCTATATTAGATACTGATAGTATATTCATGCAGAGAAATATCATCAGTCGAGAAGTGAGAGTTTCAGACAGAGCAAATGTTTAGTGTTCACATTATTTGTAATTTTCTGCAAGCTGCGATATTCCTAGTTTCAGTGCAATGATCAATGTTCAGCGAAGCTAGATCTTCTCAAACTGAGATCCAACAGGTAGCACCTCCCAGCACAAACTGAACACAGCTTTCACTGAAACCACTACCTGACCCACTAGCAGAGGCTGACCCACAACCACCATCTGTATCTCTTACTACTGATTCCTCAGATATAATGTATTCTAACTCACACCCCAACAGTAGAGACTCGTGAATTGTTTTAGTAAGAAACCTGTGAGCTTCTACAAATGTGACATTGATTGCAGAGAGCCTAGAAGTAGTACTCTTCGGGAAGCACAGAAACACAGTGTTTCTACTTTTCTGGTTACTGTTTTCACTTTGCCTGTCTCAGCTGGCAGATATTAGAAGGGCCCATAAATATTATTTTATATAATTATAACTTTATGTATATTCTTCCTCCCCCCACAGGACACTTAAATCTATACAAACAGAAAGAGACAGTGGGACTCGATGATTACCAAAAATGATCAAAATTCTGCAAAGGATATGTAGCAGAAGCAGATACACTTCCTAAAGCCACACTCTCAAGCTGAAGGCCATTCAGTTATATATCTTGCCTACAAAGAATGACTTGAATATCAGAGACTATGACAAGAGCACTTGTTCTGCAGTTTGAAGAGAAGAACTACAGGTATGCTAGAAGTACGGTGGGAGTCCTTTAAAGCCCTGAATCCCAGGCTTGATCTGGTTCTCCAGCCATAAACAGGGAGAGAAAATCCTGCTGACTGTACTCCTGAATAACTCTCATTTAAAGCCAACGTATGAAGAATGTGAAAATGTGATCCAAAATAGGCATCAGGGCCGTAACGATTTCACAACAAAATATATTGATAGGCTTGTTACTAGGACAAGGCAAGGTATATGAATCACAAGTACAGAATGAGAAAAATTGTTCTATGATAAGAACAATATAATTGGTGGTACAGATGACTTGCTTTGCTTGGGTGGGGAGGGTGTTGAGCCCCTTTTACTTACACAGAAACAAAAACTTTGAGGAAATATTAAACAGGCAATAACATATTTTGTGAAACTGGGTAAAAAACTATCAGTATTTTGAAGTGAATGTAGGAAACAGAAACCTTAAAAATTATCTACATCTTTATTTAGCTGTTACTTCTGAAACTTTGAGTTTACTAGATGTGATGCTATCCTGTGCATTTAAACTGAATTACTCCTATAACATATACAGGCAAAAATGTTTAGAACATATAATAAAACAGACATTGAAAAAAGAAGATAAAGTAAATAGTTTGTCTAATGTACATGCGTGCTTTATATATGGTTATATACATATGCCTATATACCTGTTGTCTTGCAGGGAAGAGGCAAGAAGAGCAAAGCCACCATCTCTTTGTGACTGCAAATACTGACATGAGTTATTGGAAATTAGAGGGGAAAAGAATTTCCAGTCTTCTAGTTTCATGTCACTGATGTGAGGAAGATAACTTGGTAAAATGCTTTACTGTATTCTTGATAAAACCTACCATTTATAAAAAATCAAATCCACTGCTGCTCCAGATTAAAGAGACAACCTTAAAAGAAGAAAAAAAAAATCTACTTCCAAATAGTCTTCCTCTTCGTAAATATGATAAACTCTTGGCTATTTGCTCACACTTCCTGACAGAAATAGGATAATGCCACTCTTCAAATAAGTTCTTATTTGTTTGTTACACCTTTTGATGGGTTTATCTCCTGCCATGCAATAATGGATAACTTTTCTGGTGAAATCAGTCATGTCAGGCCTGTAAATGAGAGCATGATTGTGGGGAATCTAAGCAACACAACCAGCAGAGCCATGGTGTTAAAAGGAGCTTTTAGAACTTTGCAAAATTGCCTCTCTAAGCCACAGTTTGAGTGGATGGGATTGATTTTTATTTTCCTTTTGACTTCTAAGAAATGTGTTTAGGCTACAGATATTTTATTGCACTGGGAGCTTCCTATAGGTGAAAAAAAATTAAATTATCCGCCTACTGTACATATAGTGCAGCTGTGTCCCAGCATATTTAGTATTTTATTTCAACTGACTTGATAATCTCAGAATAAGTACCTTTACATATGTAACAGCACACTAGGAAAAGAAAACATACCTGTATACAAAAAGATATTCTAGAACAGCTGAGCAGGTTAAAAATAAGATAAGTATTCAGGAATAAAGAATTTCTATATTAAAGTATGCCATATTCTCTTTCAAAGCTCCTACTGAATCCAATTGTCCTCTATCTGCAAAGAGAACCTCTATGAGCATAGTTCTCCTCTTATCTATGCTTGTTCTTTGCTGCGCTTAAATTCAATTTGATTTAACTCAATTTAATTATATAGCAGTGAACTTGGTACCAAAAACTGGCTTCTAGATTTTCTATGAAATGAGTGGAAGAGTATCATAAACTGGAATTTCTTACATACTTCTACACAGAAGGAGGAAAATCTACAGGGACTATTCTCTTCATCAGCTTGCAGCCTGTGGTTAAAATGAGGGAAAAGGGATGGACCAAGTATTTTGCAGGAACCCGTGTCACACATGGAGACAATGTCCCAGCAATCAACAAGGGTGACGAACTACAACTGAGTGAGGAACTTGGCGGCAGCAGCTGGGAACTGAAAGAGCTGCCTTTGCAAATCTTGTTTGCTATATTTTTGATGGGTTTATCACCTGCCAGTTGGTAATGTGTAGCTCTCTTGCTTATTTATCATCTGTCCATTAACGGAAGACTTCGTCCCTGAAAGACTGGAATCTGTTCAGGACTCTCATCTCAAAAAGAGGGCAGAGCTACGTCTGAGAGCCAGATTATAAACCTCAGTGAGTGGCAAGTATATTACAGTGGTGTTTATGTCTTTGGAGGCAGAGGATGAATGACTGGATCAAAGAAGAAGAATTGAGCTTTCGGCAATTTAAGGATGATAGAAAAATAGGGCAGGAGAACGCAGAATTAACCAAAGTTAAATGAATGGAAGGGTAAAGTTTGTGAATCTCTGGCAGTAAAACAGAGTGGGGCAAATAATGAGAGGGGAAAAAACGTACAACCTCTGGTTCCTGTGAAAGAAGGGTGAAGAATAGGCTATCGAGTGAGGCACTGACAAAAGGTAAGAGTGTAAAGGGAAGAGTCAAAAGGACATTGTGTGAGACAGAAGACCCTGACAAAAGTAGCTGAGCTTTTACTTTGCTTTTGCTGAGACCATTATTATAATGTGTGGAAAAGAAAGAGAAAGAAACTGAAGAGAGAGGAAAAGGTACAGCTGGGTCTAAGCAATGTTAGATGGCAACAGTACATGAAATTACTGGGACAAGTGGCGCCTTTAAAGGATAAAAGAGAGCTTTTGATATAGGTGAAGGGGTGAAGGAGAGGTAGAGGAGAAAGTATTAGGGCTGCAAGGATATGTTGGTTTGATCTCCATCTTGAAATAGTTGGCAGAGAGGGAAGCGAGAGGAATTAAAAGTAGTAAACAGCCAGCAAGAATTGCTAACATGACATTTTACTGTAAGGAAAATTCCACTAATGTACCTTACAGATGAACAAACCAGGATTTTAAAAAGTCATATTCACTATCTTGTCATATGAGAGGGTAACACGTTAGCCTGCACAGCTTTTCTCAGGGAATTCTATAGAAATAGTTCCAAGTTCTCTTATTTCTATTACAACTGTAGACCAACAAACACAAGACAAAAGAAAAACATGCATGGAAAAGTGGTTACAATTTTGTTCCTACTGTAACTTTGAAAGTCTTATTTCTTACTGTGAATATTTCAGAATGTATTTATGGAGGATGCCACTTGTCATATTACTCATTTTTTTTGATTCCTTACTGTGCTAGAGAGGATACAAAGAAAAAGCTAACATTATGACGATGTTGGCAAGAAGTTCACAGTTTTGCATTCATTTTACAGAAAGCCATCTACAAGACTTCATAGACTTTAAAATACAAAGTTGCAGTGAAATCAATCTAAAGTTGTGGATAATTATTTTCATCAGGTATCTGATTTAAACCATGAAATAAGAAAATAGGTAAGCATGAAAAAAAAAAGCGGACTGCATGCAAGTAATGAAAATAACTACATTTAGACACAGTAATGACAGCAACATGTTTACAGAGCTAAGTTTGATTTGCCTCACCCCAGTCCCGATCGACAAAAGCTGCTTCTGATTTGCAGCCCCTGAATTGCTGCTGAAATCTCCATACTAACACATTTATGTGGTTTCCTGACTACAGTTGGCTCACGTCCTGTCGGTTTAAGGCTCGACAGAGTAAGCTTGCATCTGATTATATCCATGTAGGAGGCTTCCCTGTCCGTATTGCAGTAGCTTGTTATTGCTGCATGCCTTTAACATTAGGCTGTGTCATGTTGCGTTATGCCTACAACATGAAATAATATAGATCTTCATGCACTGCTGTTGGTAGGCAGCAGAAAAACTACAGACGAAATATAAACCATTCAAGCCCAGTTTATTGCAGCAGACTGTAAAAGAATGGTAAGGTATTTGAGGAATATTCAGCATGCTGACCAGTCAAAGTACTTTTGGATAGTTCTTCCATATATTTCTAGTTTTCAGATTTCATTTGTGTTGGCTCAAGGGAGCAATCTCTCTATCATTGAAAAACACATTCAGCATAAATCAGTTTCTGAGAGGAATGTCTGAGAGGAATATGAAACAAAAAACAAAACAAAAAGACCCCTGCCATACAACAGAACAGGAGTGTCTTGGTGAATGAAGTAAGAATTGAAAATAATAAACTTACTAGAACAATATGAATGCTAATATCGTTTACCTTGTATTTTTTGACATGGAAGCTGCATATGGATTGTCACAGTAGACTGTACACATTAAAACACACTGTGTAGAACATATGTTAATTTAAAACCTGTGAAACTCAGTTTATGAAACTGGCATGCATAACATATGAACCTTAGTCGGGTTAATTAATCTGCTGTATGTATTCCTAACTTAACAAAAGATACCAGCTATGCAAAATATGTAATTGAATAAAGTAAGCATCATAGAGCATTTTGGACTACTTACTAATTCCTTTTCATGTTGTGTTGACATAAGTTTACCAATTAAAAGCAGGGAATTAATTTTTCTTTTTACTGGAAACCTCACTGCTCTCAGATCTTCATGGGAAGGGTGAGCCTAAAGCAATAACCATAGGAAGGAAATGCTGTAGGGAACTCCTGCAGCATATTGTAGAAGGCAATGGGACTGCACTTTAATTCTGTATTTTGTAGCAATAACTTTTTTTCCCCAGTTATATGTATACCCCAAACATTTTAAAACCATCACAATTTCCCTGGCATTTTAAAATCTTTTATTTAATAATTAATAAAATATTTTGTGCTTAGATTCAATCATAAGTACTTTACACTCGGTGAATAAACTATGGCAATAATTATGGTTTGAAAAACATACTGGTTTTAACTTGTTA
>VZTL01049208.1:23543-34248 GCA_013400535.1 Scopus umbretta | reverse complement strand
ACTGGGGTGCAGGGGGAGCCGGGTGCACGGGGGCTGGGCTGCGCAGGGAGCTGGGGCACAGGAGATGGGTGCATGGGGACTGCAATGCACAGGGAGACGGATGCATGGGGACTGGGTGCCCAGGGAGCTGGGCTGCAGGGGGTTTGGGGTGCAGGGGGAGCAGGGTGCATGGAGACTGCATGCCCATGGAACTGGCGTGCAGGGGGAGATGGGTGCCCAGGGGCTTGGGGTGCAGCAGGGAGCTGTGTCCATAGGGACTGGGGTCCATGCCCAGGAAAGCAGGGTGCCAGGGGGAGCTGAAGTACCCAGGAGAGCAGGGTGCATGGAGCCTGGGTGCAGAGGGCTTGGGGTGCATGCGGACTGGGTGCCCAGGGAAGTGGGATGCAGAGGGAAGAGGGTGCACAGAGGATTAAGGATCCCGAGTGGGGTGCCCCCATCTCCCCTGGAGAGAGGGACTGGTTGTGTGCTGCCCCTTGGCCCCGTGACAGCCCAGGCTGGGGTGGCACAGCTGCACTGGGAACACCCCAAGCCATTTCCACTGCTGGGAGCTCCCCAGCAGCCCACACGTCACCCCTGCGGCCTCATCTGGTCTCGCAACACATGGGTGCAGGTCCCTCAACCTGCTGTGGGGTTAATGCCGCAGGCGGCGCTCAGTTGTTTACTTCCTTGGCTTATACTGAATAAATGAGCGAATCTGGGTTATGGCATGAAATAATTGTCACTGAAAAAGAGCCTGGAGACAGGGTGGCTCCCTCGAGTGTGACAGGACGGGTGCCAGCAGCCAGGGATGGGGGATTTGCGGGCTGACATGGATGACATTTTTTTCTTGCTGCTGCGGGCAAGAAAAAAGTGGTGAAACATTGTGTTTTGGGGGGCAGCCAGCCCCAAACTCACCATCTCTGGAAAAAACACTTTGGTCCGGGTTTAAAATACTAAAGGCTCCCAGGGCCGCGACGGTGTCCCCCAGGGTGGGAAGGTCCCTGCTGCCACGGTCGCTCATGGCCAAGCTGGGTTTTCCCATTCTCCCCAGGGTCCCAGTGCGCCCAGTTTCGCACACATGCCCCCAAAATGTGAGGCTTTTATGCCAGAATGGCTCCCAGCCAGGTCTCGTCCCAAGCGTGCTGGGCTGCTCAGCACATTGGGGATGCCAGGAGCATCTGCTGCTGGTGGCAGCTGGGAGATGGGTGCTGGTGGGTTGCATCTGTGGGTGACACCCACGATGAATGGCTCTGGGGACACTGGCATGTCCCCTTGGGGGTGGCAAAGGGCCAAAGGGACTGGCCTGAGAGGCTTTGGAGGTGGGGATGCATCTCTGCCATGTCTGACGCCTCCCACCCCGGCAGGAGCACATTCGGCATCACCAGGAGATCCATGTGGTGATGGGCAACGAGGCCTGTGACCTGGACTCCACCATCTCAGCCCTGGCCCTGGCTTATTTCCTGGCGAAGGTGAGGCTCTCCCGCTGGCTCAGGGACAAACGGTGGCTTGGGGGATGCTTCACCAGGTGTCACCCCCCCTGCTGCAGACCTCCCCGGCTCCCAAAGCTGCCTTCATCCCAGTGCTGAACATCCCTCGTGCTGACTTCGCCCTCCGGACAGAGACAACATTCCTGCTGCATGAGCAGGGCATCCCTGCCGCCTCCCTCATCTTTCGGGATGAGATTGACCTGGGGGGACTGCACCGTGCTGGGCTGCTCTCCTTGACGCTGGTCGATCACCATGTCCTGCCTGGGTGAGCTGAGGCGGGTGGGCATGGGGACAACTGGGGCCACCCACCCAAACCCTCAGTTTTTCCTGGCTGGATTTTGGCCCGGGGTGGGTAAAACTTTCCCTTTGTGAGGTGTTTTTAGGGTAGGAGGAGAGAAACAAAGGGGGTTTCCAGGCTCTGCTTGGGGTGCCGCATCGCGGCTGCACCCCAGGGCTGTGCTGGGGGTCTCACCCTCCCTGTCTTGCCCACCAGCGCCGACGCAGCCCTGGAAGAGGCCGTGGTGGAGGTCCTCGATCACCGACCATTGGAACGGGACCGAGCTCCTGGCTGCAAGGTGACAGCAGAGCAGGTGGGCTCCTGCGCCACACTGGTGACCGAGCGGATTGCCCAAGGTCCCCCTGGTGTGCTGGACAGATCCACAGCTGCGCTGCTTCATGGTGAGGACGGGTGGCCCTTGCTGAGCCCTATCCAAGGGGGATAGTGACAACTGATGGCCCCGGTTGTCCCTGCCAGGCACCATCCTCCTGGACTGTGTGAACCTGAGCCCAGCGGCTGGCAAGGTGACGCCCAGGGATGTGGCATGCATCTCCCTGCTCGAGGCGAAGTTCCCCGAGCTGCCAGCCCGCAACACCGTCTTCGAAGCCCTGCAAGCAGCCAAGTTCAACGTCTCAGGTCTGGCAGTGCCATCTGGGGTCTGGCTGGGAGCAGGTCCTGGGACAGACCCCTCTCCTTGGGGACAAGGACATGTCCCTGGGGCTCACGGTCGGCCCCTCTCACCTCCCAGGGCTGACAACAGAGCAGATGCTGCGGAAGGACCTCAAAGTCCTCACTAGTGATGAGCTGCTCCTTGCCATCAGTGCCATCTACGTGGACCTGGAGGTGAGGCTCAGTGGGGGGGAAACTGAGGTAGGGGTGGCATGATGGGGACAGCAGGGTGACGCTGGCATCTCTGCCCCTCCAGACCTTCCTGCGCCAGCCCGGCTTGCTGCAGGACTTGGATGCTTTCTGCCAAGCTCGGGGCTATGTAGGGCTGGTGGCCATGATGGTCTCTTTTAATGAGCACAATGAGCCCTCCCGGCAGCTTGCAGTCTACAGTCGGCACGAGACCCTCCGGAGCGCAGTGAGTGGGTTGGGGGCCAGGCATGCCAAGCCCTTGGCATGGGGGTCTGGAGCAGTTCTTAGCTGCAGTGCTTGGGTTCGCCCCAGAAGCCTCTGATTTTAGTGGTGCTAGGGGGGTCCCAACCATCATGCTCCCTCTCTTGCAGGTGTGCCAGGCGCTGGAGGAGGCGACAATGCCGCCCCTGCACCTCCAGCCCCTCCCGAGCCCCTGGTCCTGCATGGGCACCTATGCCCAGGGCAACACTTTGGCATCACGGAAGAAAGTCCTGCCCATCCTGCGGGCAGCCCTGAGGGGGTCAGGCGCAGCCGGGGGGCCAGAGGAGGAGGTGGTCCTGCCACCCACCCCGATGAACAGCCTGGTGGAGGAATGCCCGCTGGCACAGGCTGTCCCCCCGCTCTGCCCCCAGGATGTCCTGGAGCGGGTCAGCCGCATCGCTGCTGGGCAGCCCCCTGGGTCTCCAAAATAGAAGTGGTGGCTTTTGGGGTCCGAATGAAGAGGTGGGGTCCCTGGGCAGGCCCCGGTGGGGTGCCCATGCAAGGGGGGGGTTGCAGCTGCCTTCATTAGAGCTCAGCTCCATGCCAGAGATGGGTCCTCGTTGCAAGTTGCCCCCCAGCAGGCTCCTGCCCCCCAACAGCGCTGCTGGGGTTTGGTCCCCCAGGATGGGTTTTTGGGGACCCCATGGGCAGTGGAGCTGGGGTAGCACTTGCACCCACTTAATGAGGCACTGAGGGGTTAATGAGTTCTTGCCATTCTTCCTCCCTTAGGGGGACTGTGGGGGGCCCTGGGTGATGGGTCCAGATGTGGAGCCAGCCAGGCGGGGACTGTCACCCATGCACTCCGAGGATTAAATTTCTCTTTTTTTCTTCCACTTTTGGCTCTCGACTTTTCTTCCATGCCAGATCTGTGCTGCTCTCCTCATGCTGGGGGTGCCCAGCGTGGCCTCCACCCTCCCTGTGGGCATCCCAGCGGGTGAACCCCCTCTTTTCTTTGGGTGCAGCACCCTACCAGAGGAGAGTTTTGGGGGCCTATAGCTGGGAGGGGGGAGCTCAGTGTGGCTGAACCCCCAAATCCAGCCCAGCTGGGAGGAAACCGGTTGTGCCACCAATGAGCTGTGGCCTCTGCCGGCTGTGAATGTGGCCAAACCAGTTTGGATGAGCCACGAGTGCCTTTCACCGGTGGGGAGCCACAGAGTGAGAGAGGTGAGCAGCCCCAGCACCAGGAGTCTCTGAGGTCTTGTAGAGGGCTGAGTGGGGCTGCAATGGGGGTCCCCAGGGACTGTCCCAGCCATCTCCCGGCGACTGGGCACACCCATTTCCATTTGCTTTCGGTTTCGAAATGGGGCGGGAAAAGTGGGGAAACTGGGACGGTTTGGTGTGGAGCTGCTCGGGGATGTGAGAGCCCTGGGGTGGGGGTTCCGGTGTCTCTCTCTGCAGGTGACAAGGATGGCTGCGGTGACAGCCACTGGGGGTGGCCTGGACCTACATGAGGAGTGGCAGGACGAGGACTTCCCCAGGTAAGGAGGTGATGGGAGCGGTACCCCCAAACCCACTCCATCCCCCCAGGTCCCACTGACCCCCTGGCCCTGCCAGGCCCCTGCCAGAGGGGTGCCCAGGGGCTGGGGGTGCCCTGCGGCACATGCGGAGGCGGCTGCCAGCGCTGGAGCGGACCGAGAGTGCCGAGCGCTCGCCAGATGCCAGCATTGACCTTGACCTGGATGCGCTGGAGACGCCCTCGGGCAGCAACAGCTTTGAGTGGGAGGGTGAGACCCGGCCGGGGTGGGGGCACGGGGGACCCCCGGGTTCCTCCCCGCCAATGCTGTGCTAACCAGCTGTCCACAGAGGAGCTGCCACACACCTGGGACTTCGCTGATGGGGCTGCCCGCCAGCGGGTGCCTGACATGGAGGACGAGTGGCCGGAGAGTGTGGACCTGAGCGTGGTGGAGCCCTACAGTCGGGTCCTCTCCCACGGGGGTAACATGGGGACAGGCACCTGGGGTGGGACTCCCTGAGCCCACTGGTTTGGGGGGGACGATAGGTGCTGGCTGTGCCACCCTCTGCTCTGGCCAGGGTACCATGGCGAGGATTTTGGCGCCATCCTGCTCTTTGCTGCCTGTCACCTCCCGGACAGCAGCATCCCCCAGTATGGCTATGTGATGGAGAACCTGCTCAGGTGGGGATCCTAAGGAAGGGCTGGGATCCTTCCCACATGCCCTGTGCCTCAGTTTCCCCAAGCTGATGGGCTGCACTGTCCCTCCAGGTACATCGTGTGCACCCTGGAGAGGACGGTGGCCAACCGCTATGTCCTGGTGTGCCTCAGCGGGGCGGCAGCGCGGGGGCAGATCCCCTCCTTTGGCTGGATGAAGCGGTGCTACCAGGTTATGGATCAGCGGTGAGCATGCTGGGGGGGAGCGTGGCAGCAATCATGCCAGGTGCTGGCAGTGAGCCCTGGAGCATCCCGGTCCTTCCCAGACTCCGAAAGAGCCTCCAGGCTGTGATCATCGTCCACCCCACCTGGTATATCAAGGCACTCGTGATGCTCTCCAGGCCCTTTCTCAGGTAGGGTTGCTCACACCTGCACATGCGAGGCCTTGCACGGGGATGTTTGCCTCCTCCCCGGGGCCTCCCATGCCAACTCCTGGTGAACGAGCCCTGCCACACAAGGGTGTAACAAGCTGGAGGGTCTTGGTCCCCCTCATCTCCCCCAGTCCCACCTTCAGTGGCAAGGTCCGGTTTGCCGCCAGCCTGAGGGAGCTCTCCCGGCTCGTCCCCGTGGAGCTGGCACACGTCCCTGAGCCTGTCCGGCGGTGAGTCCCCTCCACAGGGCCAGGGGTTGGCAGCGGGTTCGCGGGTTGCCAGCCATGGATGCTTTTCTCTCCCTGCAGGCTGGAGCCCAGCTGGGATGGCAGCGCCGGGATGTGACACAGAGACAGGGACACACGGGGACAAGCGGTGGCGTCAGGAGCTCTTGGCATGCCCAAAGTGGTCCCCAAGCACCCGCGGGTGAATAAAGGACATGGATGGGAGTGCTGTGCCCAGCATCTGTGTGGGGAGTCTTGGATTTTTCTAGCAAACTTGGCAGCCCCGGTAGCAGAGGAGGAAGGCAAGGAGCCCCAGGCAGCTCGTGGACGCACTCCTTGGGCCAGCACAAGGATTTTATTTCAAGGGTGGGTTGTTTTTCCCAAGGGAGGGAAAACTGAATCAAGCATCGGCGCTCACTTACCAATGCTGAGCACACCGTGGGGCTGGAAAAGCCCAGCTTCACACAGGAACATCCCAGCATGGCATGGAGCATGGCTAAGGGGAAAGCCTCTGCCGCCCAGCCGTGATGCCCGGCACGTGTTATTTAGTATTTAATCCCGGCGCTATTTAAACTATATACACCTGCGCCTGAATTCCGGAGCCTGACTCCCTCCTTGCATCAGGCTCCATCCTGCCTCGGCCGGTGCTGGTGAAACCCCGGTGGTGATCCCAGGCAGAGGCAAGCCCACCATGGTCCTGCCTCTGAGGTGGCAGAGGCTGCCTAGTTGGTTTTTTTGAGTTTAAAAAATATATATCCTAAAAAAGAAGGAAGGTGGCAGTTTGCCAGCGGTGGAGATGCTGGCTGGAGGCACCACGGGCTTGTTGATGGTGTCGGCGCTGAGCCGCTGCCAGCGAGACACTGAAGTGTCGGGGTTTAATCCCGGTTTTACTCTTCTACACCTTTCTGGGAGGGTACCAAATCAGCCTCGGCATCAGGACCGGCCTCGCCACGATACCCTGGGGAAACCGAGGCACCACGGCCTGGCGCCAAGAGGGGCCCATGGGAGACACCGATGTGGAAAAAGGGAAAACCAGGAGGATTTGGCACATCGTGGCTGCGCCCGGCAGCTCCTGGCGCGCTTCGGGAGGGCGGCTGTGTCCTTTCAGCTGAAATCCTGGTCAGGCACAAGGTGGAGGCTGCCGTCCCAGCTCCCTCCCTGTGTCACCGACCTGATGCCTCTGGGAAGGAGGGGGGATGATGACCAAAAGCCACTGGGATTCAGGTGAGGATCGCTCTGCATAAATTACCGCGGGGTTAAAGCGCTCGAGGTTGGCTTCTCCTCTGGTTGGGGGATCAGGCAGTTCAAGTTTGGGCTAAAAAAGCCAGGAATCTGCAAAGTCCAAGAAAGGCCTGGTTATGGAACCACACAAGCAGTAGTTCATTTGGGTGTGTTAATTAGTGGTGGTGCCTCAGAGGGGGACAGCTGGTGCTCAGGGCTGCCACAGCTGCCCGCATGGCCATGTACTCACACACTACAAGACCCGGGAGCTGCTCCACTGTCGCTCCCGACTGCCCTTGGACCTCATCTCCTGGACAGCACCGGTCTGCAGGGAGGGTGCAGAGATGTGTCACCATCACTGTGAGACCCATCACCCAACTGTGCCATCCCATTGCCCAAGCGTAAGACCTGGCACCCAAACATAAGGCCGCTTCACCCCACCCTGAGACCTATCACCCAACCAGGAGACCCATCACGCAACCAGGAGACTCTATCACCCCAACAGTGATGCCCATCACCCAACTGTGAGACAGACCACCCCAACATTGACACCCATCACCCAACCATGGGATCCAGCACCCCAAAAGCAACACCCATCACCCAACCATGAGACCCACCACCCCAACATTGGCGCCCATCACCCAATCATAACACCCACCACCCAACCGTGAGACCCACCACCCCAGCCATGTGCATGGATAGGGTACCATGGGCAGGCCTTCGCCTGCAGCCATGTCGCCAGAGCCAATGTGCGTCAGGTGGATAAAGTTCATGGGCTCCCCGATCATGGAGCGGTCAATCCGTCTCCTCCTCTTCTTCTGCAAGCAGATGAAGGCTGTCAGCCCCCACTGAGTGCGTAGCCCCAGGACCCCCCCCCCCCCCCAAACTGGCCAGGCTGAAGCTACTCACAGGCTGTGGCTTCTCTACGACACAGCAGCCCAACTTGTGCCAGAAGTCGCTCATATTCGCAGTGGCGTCCAGCTTCCCTCCCTGCCGGGCTGGCTGCCAGGGGGGCCGCACCAGTGCAGAGACCCCCGTGCAGAGTCACTCCATGGGGATGGGTAGGGGGACTTGGTCGAGGTAGCCAAGCCAGTGGGGAGGCACCTGGGGGGAGGCAGAGCTGGGGAAGGGATGCGTCATGGCCAGGAAGGGTTTGTCCCCGGGTGCAGGGACATAACAGATGATGGGGGGAAGGGGATGGATGGGTTTGGGATGTTGGGATGCAGAATCTGCCCCACTCCCCATCCCAGGGCTGACCCCCACTGCCACCCGGATTATGCATCAGATTGGGGAAAATCTGATGGATACCACATGGAGATACGCACCACATGGAGAAAAGCAGCTGGCTGCAGGTTTGAAGGCAGGGGTGGGTGATGCCTGCAGTCCTGACCCCCCAAATCAATCCTAAATCCACTTCCCAATGACTAAATAGAGCCTGAGACCCCGAGGGGACCCCAGACAACAAACAGAGACCCCCCAGGGACACCTGGGCATCGCACAGAGATGCCCAGGGACCCCAGTATCACACAGCTACCCAGAAGAGCTGGCCCCACGGCGAGGGCAGGATCCGGCCCCAGCCCTCATGCCTGTGCAGGACACAGCTGAGGGATGCTGCGGCAGGATGGGACGGGGGGGACATAGGCAGCCACGGCAAATCCCAACTCCCTGCACCAGGCAGCTATAAATATCCCAGCCTTTCTGAAAAGGGGCCGGAGGTTGAGCTCTTCCGCTCCGGCTCAAAAAGCGGATGGGGGCAAAATAAACAGGGGCTCTGCCTGGCTGGCTGGACTCTACCCCAAACCCCCAAGGCCCCAGCTGGGGTAGCCAAGGGTAGTGTGGAAAGAGGAGTGTCCCCCCCCCGATGGGTGCTCCCCCCCTCCACCCCAAGGAGAGACAACTCTGCTGCTGCAAAAGTATCCGGCAGCATGCGCAGAACTCACCCACACATGAAGGGCTGAGGCCTGAGAACAACCCTCTATCAGCCACCGGAGAGTCCCCACGCCAGCGTGGGGGGCAGCTAGCGGCTGTGCCAAGGCAAGGACAAGTTTTGCCAGAGCTCAACCACGGCAGCAGATGGGTGCCGGACCCCACTGTGCTGGCAAACAGGAAAAGTCCCTTCCTCTGTCCCTGTGTCAGTGACACCGGATGGGTCCAAAGTCCGCAGCAGATGGCTGGTGCTTCCTGCCCACAGAGGGAAGGAGCAGGGCCTGCGGCTGCTGGGTGCCGGCAGCTCCCCAAAATGGGGTGCTAACCTCCTGCCTTGGGTGCCTAGGGATGCTCCGACCCTGTGGGATTGCATCCTCTTGGCACTGTCCCCATTCACAGCCTTGCCAGGACCAGGGGGCAGGATCTGGCCCCAGCGTGACCCGGCTGCCCCCAGGGGTGACCTGGCCCTCAGCCCATCCCCTTGGCATCAGGGCACTGAGGGGTAATGGGTGTCCAGCTGTGCCTGCTCCAAAACCACTGCCAGCCTGGCCCCGGGTGCCAGCAGGGAGACTTGAGGTGGAACTGAAAGAGGTCCCCCAGAGCTCCTCATGCCCCTCACCCTGGTGTCTGGGCCTCCACCCCCCAGCACACCCCGCCACGAGCACAGCTGCTGAGAACAGGCAGGTTGTGACATGTCCGGGGTGGCGTAAATCGGGGCCGTGCCTGTGCTGGACCCACGCACCAGCAGCCCCCAGGCAAATTTGGCCTCTCCCCCGAGCTGCAGACAGATGGAGCTGGGGAGGGGGGTTGCCTGTTCTTTCTAGCCCCATTTCCTTAGGAAATGAGGCTGCCAGAGCCGGCCCCCCGACATAACGCCCCAGCTTGCTGCCGTATCCAGCAGCACAGCAGAAAGGCCTTGGGGAGGTACCCCCCACATTCAGCATCACAATCAGTCCCTGAGGTGCTGGAAAAGCCTCGGCGGTGAGCTCCAGGAGCCAGCTCAGCCTCATACGAGCCACCAGTTAAGCCCCGTGTGACCCCCAAGGGATTCAAGCCTCTGCAACCTCCCAGCTCGGACCCCTCCTTCCTTCCCCCCAAAAACCACCCCACAGCACCCACCAGGCCTTACGTCCTCGCACCCAGCAAAGCGCAACAGCTGGGACCAGATCTGGATGCTCTCCCAGCTCCGGGTGGTTGTAGACGGTGGGTCCCACAGGCCACAGCTGCCCCAGTTCCACCCCCCTTGGGGGTCTCACACCCCCCGTCACTGCTTGCCAACCCCTGCAATGAGTTGTGTCCAGTCTCAGCCCATCTGGGCAGAGGGGCCCAGCCCTGCGGCAGCCCCAGGGAGGGCGGCTTACAGCCGGGCCTGCGCCGGCACACACAAAATGACTTCCCTGTTGGGAAACCACCGCTCGGCGGCTCTGCGTCACCAGCGGGGGACTGGGGAGAGGAGCAAGGGCATCCGGGGCAACCACTCCAGGCCCCCCAGTGCTGGGGTCACCCACCCCAGGCTTGCACGCTGGGGTCCCCCCAGGCTCAGAAGGGAGGGTGGTGTGGGGGGACGGGCTATGCTGGGTGAGAGCCCTGAGATCCCCCCCCGCTGTGGGCCTAGAAACCCTGGGATAGGGTGACAAAGTCGGGGGAGAACCCCCTTTGTGTGGGATGGTCACAGCTGCCACCCTGGGGACACCAGGTGCCAGCAAGGGTGGGGGACACGTGGGGCTCGGTAGGACTGGGGGGTCCCAGAGGGCTGGGGACCCCAGGGGTCTAGTAGAGCTAGGGGGTCCCAGCAGAGCTGGAGGTTCCTGGTCGGGCTGGGGGGTCCTGGTGGGGCTGGGGACTCCAGGGGTCCCAGCAGGCCTGGGGGATCCTAGTAGGGCTGGGGGGGTCGCAGAAGGGCTGGGGACCTCGGGGGTCCCGGCAGGGTTGGA
>VZTL01049208.1:0-22991 GCA_013400535.1 Scopus umbretta | reverse complement strand
CGGGGTCCTGGGATGTGGCAAGGCTGGGCATCCTGGTAGGGCTGGGGGTCCCCAGCTGGGGGGGGCCAGGGGCTCAGCAGTGTCAGAGGGCCCTGCATGGCTGGGGTTTCTGGGAGCCCTGGGGGGTCCTGGTAGGACTGGGGGTGCCCAGCAATACTGGGGGTCCCCACCAGGGCTCTGTTATGCTCCCGTTTGCTCCTGAGCCTTATTCCCACTTTTTCCATGGATGTGCCAGAGCCCTCAGGGGACTGAAGCACCGAAAGGGTGGAAATCCCCAGACCACACTGCAGACAGCATTGAGCAGTGTTGCACCACTTCCAGTTCAGGGCGCTTCCACTTGCACAACACCCGCCGCAGTGCTGCCGCTGCCACCCGCCATGGTCCTGCCACTGCCACAGCTGCTGGTGGAATCCTGCAGCTCCAACCACCGCCCAAGCTGGACGGGGACCTCCGGGGTGTCCACTCCTGTGGGTCCCCAGCTTGCCTGGAGGGACCCACGCAGGGGACACCCCTGGGTGAGCCCCAGAGTGTCCCTTCCCGCATTGGTCCCCAAATCCCAATGATCGCCATTGCTCCCACTCCAGAAATCCTGAACAAGGCAGCACTGTCCCAGCTCAGTCATGTCTCTGTCCTGCGCCTGTCCTGAGCTGTCAGGGCAGCCCCGGCTGATAATACCCTGAGTGTTTGAGACCTCATTTCAGCTGAAGAGCCCTCTTTTTTTTTTTTTTTTTCTTCTTGTGCTGCCAGAGGACATTGTCCCCCACTACAGCCCCTCTGACAATGTGTCTGCTGGGTCTAGGGGAGCCCTCCTGAAACCACCAGGTCCAAAGCCACTGCAGCAAAGAAATTTTGGTCCCTGCGTCACAGAGGGACCCTGTATTGCTGTGTCCCCCATCTTCCCCCGTGGGGTTTGGCCCTGAGTCCCTTCTCCTCTCGGGGAGGAATGTTGCAGGTTTGGGTTGTCAAACACGAGCAGCCCCTTTCATTAGGTGACATGCTGAAATGAAGGGCTCAGGCACGCAGATAGGTTACATCCAGTTCCCTAGGGAGTAACCCAGCCAACCTATGCCCCAGGACCTTGGAGATCCCTGAAAACACAGTGGCTCAACCCCCTGGGAGGGATCAGCATCCTCTGCCAGGCCCCTGGTTGGCATTTGCCCATGCCGGGTGCTGCAGGGGCCATGCTGAGACCGGGTCTATTTAGGAACAGGGGACATGGGATCTTCTTGGCTCACAGTTGCGGCAGGGAGAGGAGGAGGCAGAAATAGCCCAGCTGAAAGCTGAGTGCTGATGAAAGGACTTGGCACTGGCAGAAATGAGCTGCACACAGGGAATGAGGAGGAAAAGGGAGGAAAATAAAAACCCTAAAGCCCCAGAGGAATGTTGATCCCAGGGAAAGCCCAGGGCAGGGGAGGGTGAGGGCTGCTCTTAACCTCTCCGGTGCACCAATCTGGCCTGTGTCCTCCCCCCAAAAAAGGACATTTTGGGGCTCAGCAGTGGCCAGGGCAGGGAGATTTGCAGGTCAGAGGGGTTGCATTGGGCTTTCCTTTGTTGTTCCGCTCCCTCAGGGTCGCCATCCTTCCAACATTGCAGCAGTGCTGGGGCTGTGGTCATGGCCAGGTGCTCATGGGTGCCGTGGCAGGGACCGGGGGACAGTGGGGCTGTGTGAGGTGCTTCCCACCCCTGGCTTTGAAGCAGCCCTTCTCCCAGCCCTGGCAGCCATGCCAGCTTTGGGTGTCTCCCTCCTATTTCTAGCTCCACGTCTGGCTTCAGACACAAAGCCAAGATATTTTTGCTGTGCAGCATCAGGACCAAACACCTCCAGACTCAGCAACACCACAAAAAACCCACCCTTATCGGGTTTTTTTTTGCGCCAAACCTCCCTGCGCTTGACCCACAAAGTGTCCTCCTACAGCGCAAGGTTTGGGGGTACCGTGGCACCCCATTTCTTCACACACAGGTAAAAAAAACCTTTGCCAGCTCCTTGGAGGCTGGAAATGATCCGTCTTCCCCCAAACCCTGAGCTGAAGGCTGCAGGAGTGAATCGGGAATCACTGTGGGAAATCTCCCATCCTCCGTAGGTTTAATATATCCCCATCTTGGGATCCAATGCGCAGGATCCCCTCCTGCGCGTCCACGTTGGCCGTCCTCCCCCTCCCTGGCGCGGGTGGGAGCCGCTGACTCATCTGCCCATCGTCTGCCCCCCCCAACGAAGCAGAATCCATCGAGCAGCTTCGAGGGGCTGCATTGCAGACCCAGACGCGCCAGCAGACAAAAGCGACGCTGCAACGCCCGTGGCTTCCCAGCACAAAGAGCCTGGCCAGCACTGAGTCCATCCATCCTCGACAGGTAAGGGATGGCAGGATGCAGGCGGAGGGGGATGAAAAGCAAGAGGATGCTTTTTTTGGGAAGAGATTTGGGTGGAGGGGGGCACTGGCACCCCAAGATGTTTTTTTTGGGGGGAGGTAAGCAGAGATTAAGGGGATGTAGATGGTTTTGCCCCCAAGGGAGAAGCGGACCACACTGATTCCAGGGGAGATGCTCTTCCTTGGGGGTGACACACAATGCAGGAGGTTTTTGGGTTTTTTTCCTACATCAGTTGCCTTTTCTGGAGTTTTTAATTTTTGCTTCTTGTCTCTAAACAACCTTTTCCCCCCTTTGAAGCTTAAAAGCCATTGTCCATAACATCCATCACCGTTAAATAATTCACTGCTGTTGTGCAGAAAGATACTGAGGGATATATCCCCGGGGAGGAGGCTAGTTCAAAGAACCGTGGCTCAGTTTACCCGGGGGGGTGACACAGGAGCCTTTCATAGCCTTTTGAGTTACATTGGGAATCTTAAATTTAGCAGCTTGTCACCCCTCATCACACAAACAGGGAGCGTGATTCAAGGTATGTCTGAATCATCCTTTAGGATTCCAACTCCCAGGGTTTAAAACAGGAGATTCTGCAGGAAAAGGAGGATATTTTGGGTCAGCCAGTTGATTTTTTTTCTCCCACCTCTGTTGCCAAATGCGTGGAGGTGAATGACATAACTCTGCCAGGGAAAAGCAAGTCGGCACTGCGGTGACTCAGCTCAGTCCATGCCTTGCCGGAGGAAAAGCTGAACCACATCTGCTCCTGCTCTTTCCCAATTCCCTGTGGATCCGGGTGGGGCTGCGGGAGGGGCTCTGCAGCATGGCACGGCAGGATGGCGTGGCATGGCGGGATGGCAGGCACACAGGCAGCACAGGCGGGGTGGGTGGTGTGCGATGGCAATGCTGAGCGATGCTTCTTCCAGACCCTTCTAGAGGATTCAGCCACGGTCCCCCAGGGCGATGCGATGCCACGCAGGCTGGCGAGGGAGGGACGACATGGGCTCTGCGGGCAGTGGGGGGATGTGCAGGGACCCCCCCTGGCTGTCTGCTCCATGGGGGGCTTGGGACAGGGGAAGGGTGAGACCCTCTTGCACAGTTGGGTGGAAAAAGGGTTCATTTGGATCCCTCTTTTCTGTCCCTCCCGACAGAGCAGGATGTGGGGGACAACTTGTCTTTGCTCCCCGCTGATGCCACCCCACAAGCATCAAGGTGCCCAGAATGAATGTCAGGAGATGCAGTTGGGAAGGGGCTGGCCCCCACCCTGGCCCTCCTTCCCATGCTCCCCTTTGTGCAGACAGGGAAACTGAGGCATGGGGCAACAAGTCCCATTGCATGCCCCTCCAAATTATGGCTCAGAGAAGGGCTGTGACCAAGGCCATGGATAAGACCAGTGGCAGGGCTCAAGTCTGCATTTAGACCCAGCCTAGAGTCAAACCTCCATGACACCAGAACCTCCTGCCCCATCAACTTTTTTTTTGTGGGGGATCCTGTGGGATTTGGTTAGTATGGCAATGCCTGAGAGTTTTGGGCTGCTTTGGGGTAACTCCTGTGCCTTTGGTAGAGCTTTTCTCCTCCTCTTCTCTCCCCTTGCCCCTTTTGCCTTCACAGCCTGAAAATGCTGGACACCATCAGCAGCCAGTATGACTCCTTCATCTACTGGAGGATGCCAATCCCGCGGCTGGATGTGGCGGAGCTGGAGGGGCTGGGGATCAGCGACGTGGCCCTCTACAAACCCAAAGGAGGGCTGGGCAAGCTCACCAGTCAGCGGGATCAGGTCAGCCAGGACATCTCCGACGAAGAGGATGGTCTGCTGCAGTTCAACAGCTTTAATTTCTGGAGAGCTCCTATCGCCAGCATTAGCTCGTTAGATTTTGATCTAATTTGAAACCCTCCTTTCTGCCCTCTTCACCCCTCCCATGCTCTCCCTCTCTGCTAGGCATGTGAGGATTTGGTTTTGTTGCTGTTTGGACATTTTTTTGTTTGTTTCTGGGCAGTTTTTGACATCATTAACTCAGCAGTTCACCCCAGCCCTGATGGCGATGGGCTCCCTGCAAAGCTTCAACCTCTACCTTCTCATTCTTTTCTTCCCTTCTTGCAGTAGCGCTGGAAACACCGCAACGATGCAAGCAGGGGGGAACGGCACAGGGGGGGCAAATACGAGGGGAGGGGGCAGAAACAGCCACGCTGTTACCCCATGTCCACATACCAGCGGGTGTGGGAGGTGCTGGGGGGTTTCTGTCACCACCCTGCGGCTGTGTGACTGTGGGCGTCCCCATGCTCTGGGATGAGCATTTGAGCTCATTTCTTGTGTGCTTTTTTTAAGAAACTCATTTGTGCAAAGGGAGTAGCGCAGGACTGATGGGAATTGTCTTCGTTTTGCAGAAAGCATCATCCCTGCTCCTCTCCCAGGGACTCAGAAACCCTATGCACTCCCCTGGCCCAGTTTCTCCAAAAGCTGCTTCACTCCTTAACCTTCCCCTCAGGATAATCTAGGTGGAAGAGGCAGGGACGTGCCTGGGACATGAGCACAAACCTTTTTCTTGAAAGAAATCATCTCTTTGCACGTTGTGGCTTGAACCCAAGCAGGAGAAACGATGGCCGGGAGCGTAAATACACATGGAAATGCTCCGACGTTACTTGGTGGGGTCAAGGCAGGATGCTCACTGCCCAAAACTGGATTTTTTTCCCTTTTTTATCCCCCAAGTACTTGATCCCAGGTGTGACTCCCAACTGGGACAGAGGCTGGGTACATCATGGTGTCTTGGTGGGTAATGGGGACTGAGCTGAAAGATAAGGTGGAGAATTTAGTTTGATCTTACCCCGAAATCACAATGTTTCTCATTCCCCACCCAATTAATCAAACCCCTTTAAAAATAACAACAAAAAAATGCTGCATTCACTCAAGTGGAAGCTATGTGTTTTCCTTGGGGAGATTTTCACCTATGCTCTCCGTGGGCTGAAGTTTATTTCTGAGCATCATCTCAAAACAGGGGAAAAAACCAACCCCGATCCTGAATAATTTTTGGCTTTTAAGCAGGTTTTTTTTCTCCAAGATTATTCTCTGGGAGAGTGAGCACGACTAGTTTGTCTTCTTGAATGTGCTTTTTGGGGGTTTAATTGGGGTGAAGTTGTGATGTGGAGCATCCCAAAACTGTCTTAAGAGCTGGGGGGGTACATGGCCAGGGGGAGGCTGAGGCAGCACTTAAAGCATGTCCAAAAATAGGCAAATATTGGAAAAAAAACTGCATTCTAATATGAAAAGGGAACACAGCTCTCCTGTAACCTCCAGAAATGACCCAGCCTGCTGGCTTTGAACCACCCATGTTAAACCAGAGGTGAAAAGCATAAACTCTCCTATGCAGAGCTGTTTGATTTCTATGTTCCCAGCTGGGAAGACCCACAGAAGTATTTATTATGAAACTTGAAATAAAATTATTTAAAAACATATACATTATTGTGGACACTTAAAAAAAAAAAACCATGCAGACTGGCATCAAGTTCTTTCCGTAATTTGCCATTAAATTGTTTCAAATCTATTCACAGTTTGCTGAGAACTGTTGTGAGAACACATACCCATGCATCTTTGCAAGTGCTGTGGAAGACTTAAGTGGGGAAAAACTAAGCCTAAGGGATTATTTTAAGAACATTAAGGATATTATTTAAACTTCAGCTTTTCCAAACCCCACAGAAAAACATCCTAGCAGAACCCCAAAGAGGCTCCAGGGTTTCACATTTATCTCAAAACAGGCACTTTCGGTGTGTCAAGGGCACCTGAGGAGGTAACACACCATAGAGAAGGGGGCTTAGGTGCCCTGAGGGGAACCCAATCCTAGGCAGAAAGGCACTCAGAGGAGAGAGAGAGACAAATTACTTGCAGACAGACAGACAGACACATATATATATATATACACACACACTTTCATAGACACAAACATATCGAAAGGCCAAGGGCTCTGAGAGGCGTAGAGACCAGCCACCACACCCGAGGGAAGCGCCGCCACCGCCTTTTTATACTTGGCGCCTAAACGCCTCTGCCGGAACTAACTGCAGGTGCGCATCACCCCCATCCGCGATTAGCAACACCAACCTACTCCCCCTGCTATCCTTCCGCTAAAAAAAATACTCCCCTTTTAGGGCTTCCCCGTTGCTCGCCGCCCTCCTCCAGGCCCCTGGGCGGGGAGGGGTCCAGGGAAAAGAAAGAGGAATCTGCTAAGTCTGCCCCGTGCCCTCTGCGATAGAGCGAGGGGAGATCCACTCCGCCCTTTCGCCGCCGCGCGGCGGTGGACTGTTTTGTGAGACCGCGAGGTATCCTTCCGCTGCCGCCTCCCGGCCTCGCTTCCGGGTCGGCCATTTTGTGCGGCCGCGGCGGGAGGGGCGGGAACAGCCGCGAAGGGGGCGGTGAGGGGGGCGGTGCCGCGCGCCGGGAACAGCCGCGTGCCTGAGGGGGGGGCCGGAGCCNCGAGGAGGGGGATTCGGGGGGTTCGGGAGTTTTGGGGTGGGGGGGTGGTCTTGAGACAGATCTGCAGAGCTGACTAACCCTGGGAAGGTTTAGGGTTTTTGAGAAGCGTGCTCTTTCCTTTTCCTTCTGAAATGCGGCGAAGGGGAGGTGGAGGAGTTTGTCAACAGTAGACCAAGCTGCGAATACTGTAAATAACTTAAAAAAGAGAGGCAGCCTCAGACTTAAATCCCTGAAAGCATCCAGCTGGGAAGAGAGCAGAAATGCAAGGAGAGGCCTCCAAATAATAAGTGACAAAGGTTCAGTTTAGTACAAGGAGAGAAACTGACATTTTTTATTAATGATCCAGCTTCTCTTTTCTTTTCGAAACACAAGCAGAGTGGTAAACTGGTAAGTGGTAAACTGGTGGTTAACTTTGTGAACACAGAGTTCAGTGCAGCTGCCCATGCCCAGAAAATGTGCAAGCATTTTCAACATGGGTGACGAGAAGGAACATTTAAAAAAAATTCTCTGTCCCACAAGAAGTGAGAAAGAGGAAGAAAAAAAAAAACCCCAAACTGGAAAGTCCTAAAGGGCAGAGGGGTTGTGGTAGTCAAACATGTGCATGGTAAATGCATCAAAGGTCCTGATTGCAGGGTAAACTCTGCTCGGGGCTCTTGACTTGTAAGCCTCAGATGTTGCATGTAGTAATCGCATGCTTGGAAAAAGCTGCAAGTGCAAAAAACATCAGAGAAAATGAGAGGCCTTTGTGGAGGGTGGTGATGTGGGCAGTGGGTCCTGATGAGATTAAGAGGTGAGCTTTGCTGCTTGGCTTTGTGGATAGCTGGCTCTGTTGGTCGCTGAGGACAGGGTGGGATGTTTCTCTTGAAAGAACGCGGAATAAGCAAGAAAGAGAGAGCTTTCCAACTATTTCATAGAACTGTAATTGAAGGGGGAGGGGGAAAAATCAGTCGAGGGCCTCGATGCTGTTGGAATCGTGGTTACGCTGGGTGGCACGGTGCCCGTTTGCACAAACATTTCGTTTGTAGGGGCTTACTGAACGTTGTACATGAGTTAATGGTTAGACTTCAAAGTCAGGCTTTGATAGGACTGGCGTACCAGCATAAGGCTATTGTTGAGAAAAATGCTGTAGTTCACTATTGCCGTAGTTATACTACGCTTTATGTAGCTTGGAATAAACAGAGACACTGTTGTCCGGTATGTCGAGCACAGCTTTTGGGTTCTGCTCCTGTTATGACCTTGAACAAGTCACTGGAGTTAGCAAGGTTTGTTTTCTCCACTACCAGCAGAGAACAGGGTTAGTTCACCCATGCTTAGTTGCTAGTGCTGGGGTCAGAGAGAGTGTCTCGGTGACTAAATGATGTTCTTAAAGCGCTTTAAAAATCAAAATAATGATGTGCAAGGAGTGCGAACAGATTTGCTGTTGTTTTGGTAGGTCTTGGTCTCTTGGAACTGGATCCACATGGGCAAGTCTTTGTGTCCGTGCGAGGCGCTGTTGAGGTAAGCAGGATTTTGCAGGAGCTCTGGTGGCTTGTGGTGTCTGACCTGGTTGCTGACCCTGTGTGCTGCCTTCTCTTGACGTTTCAGGGCATGGAACTGAAAAGTATGATAAATGTTTATGCCTGTTTACTGATCGTGTCGGGCCTAGTTCTGTATGGGAAGATGGTGTGTTCGCTAGTCAGAGAGATGGGCCTGAGTTGTACAGTGCTTTTAAAATGTTTCTGCCTCACTGCTTTTTGTCTGTTTGTTTTCCATTTCTTGTTTTTAAAGCAGCTTTCAGCAAATACTTGTTCCCATGTATGAAGATGTCCTTAGTGGACCTAGGGAAGAGGTTGCTAGAAGCAGCTCGCAAAGGCGAAGATGACGAGGTGCGAAAGCTGATGGCGAGCGGTGCTCCCTTCACCACTGACTGGGTATGTCGGAGGAATGGATGTTGGTTTTCTGTGTGAAATGGGTTATTTCACACGTAGGGTTGAACCTAAAGGATACAAATGGAAATTGGAGCAGCCAAACCAGAGGGTGGATTGGCAGAAAATGCACCTCTGGGTTTCTGTGGCAGAGCAGATTCCAGATGAAGCACTTTAAAAACCAGGACCTTCCTCAGGCGAAGATGAATTGACGTTAGTGTAAAGAGTGATATCTCATGCACAAGAGCACAATCATAACTATCGTGCTGTCCCAGACAGCAATGTATATAGGGTTTGATGCTTTAAGAAGTGCAGTTCCCAACAGCTGAGATGAATGATGAGTCAAGTCAAATTGGAAAAACTGTTAAACCTCTCAGCAATAGGAAGCTCTTTTAAGAATTCTTTATTTAATTGTTTAAACTCTCAATCAAGAAACTCATCTTTGGGTTGTTCTGTTTCCTTAAAAAAAAAAAAAAGAAACAACAACCCATGAAAACAAACTGGCCCGTCCCGGGTTGGAAAGGAAATAAAAGCTTTAATGAAACCAAAGAAAAACAGTTGGATAAACAGGAACCAGAGTGTAACGAATAAGCCATTGGTAGCCATTTGCCATCACCAATTGTCTTCATTTCCTAACTTACCAGTATGTTCATTCATATCTTTGCGGGATGAAGGAAGTAACCGTATCGGGAGGTAGCAAAGCCTGGTAATATTGTAATACTTTTCTAAACAGTGGTGAAATTATCTATCGTGATATAGAAATGGCAGAGATGTTCTGCTGTGGTTTGGAAAAGAAGCTCAGTGATAAATGGATGGCACAGTGGAGAAAGTAAGAGCATGTTTGATCTTCAAGTCATCAGACAACATAACGATCCCTAAAAAGTTTAACGTTTGTTATCAGATACGCAGCCCCTTATTTCTGAGTGGAGAAAAAAGATTAATTTATTTCAAAAGCTTTTTCATTTTAATTACTGCTGGAGATACACGTGGTGATTACTGTGCGTGTCCTCTCTTGCTGTGAGCTGACAGTAACTATTCTAAATTAACACGCAGCTTGGGACATCACCTCTTCACCTCGCTGCCCAGTACGGCCACTATTCGACAGCAGAAGTGCTGCTTCGGGCTGGTGTTAGCAGAGATGCCCGAACAAAAGTGGACCGGACGCCACTACACATGGCTGCGGCTGATGGACACACGCATATTGTAGAACTGCTAATTAGGGTAAGTATAGTATATAAATCAGGTATTGTTTTAAGGCTGGTCTAAATGACCCTTGGACTTAAGCGTTGATGTCCCTGTTCAAATGCTAGCGCAGGCACCACCTTTAAGACATCGAGAAAAGTCAGCGCCTGGACAAGTAACACTTACTTTTTTCAGAACGGGGCTGATGTAAATGCCAAGGACATGCTGCAAATGACCGCTTTGCACTGGGCAACAGAGCACAACCACCGAGACGTCGTAGAGCTGCTTATCAAATACGGAGCCGATGTTCATGCTTTCAGCAAGTTTGATAAATCAGCTTTTGATATTGCTTTGGACAAGAACAATCCGGAGACTCTGGTAATGCTACAGGTAGGTTGAGGAAAGAGAAACTTGTTGGTAATTCTCTGACCCACAGCTGTATCTGCACTAGAGTGAGAGGGATCGTGTTGTGTCCGATGGGATCATTTTCTGTTTGCAGAGAGAACTAGAAATATGGATGAGGTGGATGAGGTTTGGTTTATTTCTAGTTCAACCCGTGTGTGTCTACTAGGACTCCGTGGGTGATGGAGTTTTATTGCCAAGCATCTTGCGCAGTTGTAGTGTAAGTTGCCAAGTTTGGCAGTTTTGTCACAGCTTTTGCACTGATGTACCTGACGTGTTGCAGAGAGAAATAATCTGCCTCTCAAATATTTCCAGGATGCTAAATACCACAGAAAACATGACGAATGTGTGCCTGACCCCACTCTCCTTTCTAGGAAGCAATGCAGAACCAGGTAAACACTCATCCAGAGAGAACCAATCCCATCACCAACACTGTGACTCTCACCTCACCGTTTATTCTTACACCAGGGGAAGTTCTCAATCTCGCTAGTCTCGTCTCTTCAGCAAATGAAAAAACAAACTCAGGTAGGTTTTATGTGACCTTGAGTGGGAAAGTCTTGAAAAAAGTTCCTAAGACTGCTTACCAGTAGAGGGGCACATAGCCATTTAGTAGAGGAAAAGTGAAAGACAGCCAAACACGCCCAACTACTTCTTCCTGCCCCAGAATATTTTTGCCGTCGAAGGTAACAAAGCAGAATTCTAGGTGATATAAATAAAGATGGTTCTGCTGGAAGTGCCAGAGTTCTGCTGAGCACAGCTGAAGGTCTGCTCCAGGTCTGTTACAAGCAACCAGACCTTGAGAAAAATGGATTTGGCTCATTGCAGCAGAGGAATAATGAGAATTGTTGCCTGTGCCAAATCCTGAGCACTGCAGAGCAGTTGGGGAATGGTTTACTTTGTTCTTTTAGTGGCTTTGAGGGTTGAAGGAATGTTTTGCTATATGTAAACGTTGAGTAAGGAAATTGCAGAATAAGCAGGTCTATCGGGTATGTAGCTTACTCCTTATTTCTTCTGTCCCACATGTTAGATGCAAATAATTAGGTTCCTCATTGTTCTGTGAGCCTTATTTTGGTGGGGAAAACACTTTTAACTTAAGGTGGAGTGCAAATTCTTTTTGTGTAATTCCAATTTTCGTAATAACTCTTAAAGTGAATTTTCTGTATTTGGGGAAATCCAAACCATTGTTTCTTTTCAGTCTCAAGGAGGCTACTAAATGCAAGTTTTGTGAAGCTATTTGGCCTCATCCTGCAAACACTTCTGCATGTGAGTAATTCTTTGGTTAGTGGGACTGTTCACATGCGTGAATGTTTGCTTATTAGCTAGAGAGTGCTTTTAAAATCCTGGATACTGATGTTCTGCAGTCGCACCCAGACCTCTCTGCCTGTGCCTGGACACAGTGACTTTAGCAACACTCCAGACTTGCTCTCAAAGCTTTTGAGGCTGCTCACAGCTTTGAGGCACTGACAAATCCTAATTTAGAAGAGGAAAAATGGCGAAAAATCTTCCTCTTCCATCTGTGAGGAAAACACAACGTGACAACGTTTCAGTCAAGGATATTCCACAAACTCAAAGGGGCGTAAAATTTGGGATTTTATACCCTGGGTGATGCTTCGGCCACGGTCAACATCGCTGTCTCTGCAGACAGATCTGGCTCTGCCTGAAAGCCAGGTAGGAGTGACAGAAGCCAACGAAAACTGCTGATTTCCAGCTTAAACGTGTTCACAGACCTTCTCCTGGTGCGAATGCACCCCTTTAGTTGAAATCATTCTTCTTTTTCCATGGCCTCCATCCCTTTGATGTGGAAATCAGTCCTGTCCCCTCTCTGCCTTTGTTTTGCCAGCCTAAGCAAAACAGTTGCCTGAGTCCCTTGAATCCAGCTGTGGTGTGTGGGTGAGTGGCCGCAGGCAGCACTCCGGATCAGCTCTTGGCAGCGGCCCCATCTCTCACCGCACCTCTCCTCGTGTATCCTGCGATGTAGTCACCTTTTTCAGTGCCATAACACAGAGGTGGCTTATTGTCCACATGTGACTGGACTAAAATACCCTGGGTTTTTCCCCCTCACGACATTTAAAGCACCAGTAATAGCCAGGCAGTGTGAAAATAACTGGTGTCTCCTGCTCTAGGCCACATCAGGAGTTTTTTTCTGATTTTCCACAAGAGGGCATCAGCAACTGCACCTTCACTATAACAAAAATCTCTTATTTATGCTTATAGCTAATAATTGTTCTTGTCTTTTGAATTCCCTATGTCTTCAGTTCTGGAAAAAGTTTTTAAATGGGAATAAATATCTTTAGCTGGTCTGAAGAAATCTGGTTACAAGTTGCTGAAACAGTCACTAGGCCTGCAGTATTTTAAGAGGAGTTGTGGGTTATATGCACCAAGTTTGCACCCGTGTAGTTAATTTCCTCTTCCATTCTTACTGAACCTGCCTTTGAATGAATTGCAGTGGTCAATTGGAGGAAGAAACATTGGTTTTTTGGAACCCAGAAGACTTGATTATCTCGTTCAAATCAATACCCCATTGCAGTAACTGTAGTCTTTCCATTACTGAACCTGAGAGGGGAGGAAAAAAGGACCTGTGTGACCAGTACATTGAAATCCAGTAATATACGCAGCCAATTTCTGTGCTTGAGCAAAAGGCTTTGTTAACTGACTTGTGCTAAAAGTTTTGGTCTATGAAGTAGCGCTGAAGACTGTACTTGGAGACTTTCCCAACTGAGGAAGAGCTTGGGTGCTGTAATTTACTCATAAAAGCAAATGAGTTTAATATATTCTTTAGGTTTTGCAATTTTTGAAAGTTCCAGTACAACGCGAAGCCAAGTCGTTACGTGCGTAGCAACTGCTCTGCACAGCATTACAGCAGTCAGACTCCAACACGTCTGTCTCATCAGGCAGCGTGGCTGCACCTTGAAAAGCTGTCCGTGTCACCGGATCAAAGCTCGGCGTGCCAAGTAGCTTGGCAGACAGCCTGCCTTTCCATAGTTCTTACAATAAAGCTGGAACAAATCAGTTTGCATTTGCTGTTCTTTTTGTTAGGTGATTCAGAAATAACTAAATGAAATACCTGCTTTAAATTCAATTAAAATTATCTTAAGATATTTGGAGTGGGTACAGTTTGTCCTAATGTAGTATCAAAGCCCTTTTTACAGTTAGTAGAGGTGCCTCTCATGAAGAATCATCTGTACCACCTTCCTTTCTCCTTTGACCATTGGGAGCCCAGAAAATACTTCATACCCGATGTCTCAATCTCTAGCTGACAAAATTGTTGCATTCTGACTGCTCTGTTCGCTGGTTAGATATGGCAGGTCCTGACAATCCTTCAGGTTGCCCTCACCTTTCCCAACCAGGTGACTCGCATGTCTCTACGGTGCAGTTTTCTAACTCCACGACCTCCGTGCTTGCCACACTTGCGGCCCTCGCTGAAGTATCGGCACCACTTTCCAACTCGGACACAGGTAAGGGAAACGGGTCAGATGCTGATTCAAATTTATGTACTTCTAGCAAGTATCTTGTGAGGAAATGTAAGATGTGGAAGTGAATTTGCCTTCTTTCAGGGTAAGGAAGAGACGATGATAAATATTTGTGAAGTGGTAGGTTAGTTTTGGCTACTTATTTATTTAATCCCAGTTCAAACTTAATTAAAAAAACCAGCAACTGTTACCAATAGAAGTAACTTAATTTTTATTAACCAGCAGGTCTGACCCTGACATCCCAGTATGTTACTCTTGATGTGCTTTAACACTTACATAAAAAAGAAAAAAATAAACTGAAACACTCCAGAACATGGGTTTACTTTAATATATAAATGTAGATAAATACTTGTTTAAGAAGGAAATTGTCTACAATGTTTTCTGTCCCCAGTTTGCTGTAAAATGTTGGTAGTCAACAAATGTTTGAGCCTCTTGAGGCTGAGGTAACTTTCTTATGGAAAAGTTTGGGCGTTTTTTGTGTTCAGGGGTTTTTATGATCTTTAATGGTATGTTTGTAGAGTGTAATGTTTGACTTTTCATTAACTTCAGATTTAGAAATTTGATAAAGTTAAAAGTTTATATAATCCTTTCACCTTGGAATTAATTTATTTTCCCCAAAGCTAAACATTTTTCCTAGAATCTAGACGAGCAATTTGATTTCTTTAAGCTGCTGGTGCCACACTCCTGATTCCTTGGCCTGCGGTGCTTGAGTGTTTTCCTTTTTGGCACCCAGAGCACGCGTAGCAGGTCACATCCCCTCTGTTTCCTGCGTTTGCAGCGTACGCTGGGAGCAGGATGCAGTCAAGGGTTTGCAGTCCTCGCTATTTGTGCGAGCTGTAAGTCACAGAAAAGGTGTCCAGGGGAGTTGAACTGGTCTGTGGTCATCCAGCCAAACTAAATCACCTCCTCATGGTTGCTTTGGCCGTGCTGGTGTGTATGGGGATCTTGAGGCACAAAGAATTTTTTGCATGTGGTTTGTCTTTGTTAAAGCTGGGGGAAGAGTTGCGGAAGGAAGCTTTGCAGAGCCAAGTCTGCTTAACAGCTGCCTCCAGCTCCAGGCTTTTTAATTTAATTAACATGCTTGTGTGCTAGTACTTATTAAATGACAGCAAAAATGCTGGGTTTACTCTAGAAGACTTGTTTTCCTAAGATTTATTTTCTTTCCTCTACTGAGACTTACTCTATTTCCAGATTGTTTTTCATAAGAAGGCATCCCAGGAGTCTCAGGCTGCATCCTTGAGCTTTTTCACTAGAATTCAGTATCTATTTAAGGAAGAGAGAAGGAAACGCTGACTTTTTTTTTTTGGCACTTTATTTCTCAAGGTAAGACGGAAGAAATAGTGGAATCAAATTCTGTCGATTCTGCCATACAACAAGTGGTTGGCAGCGGAGGGCAGCGCGTCATCGCCATTGTAACAGATGGAGTTCCCCTGGGCAGCCTGCAAACAGCTGTCCCCACCAGCAGCCTTAGCCAGCCCTTCATCCTAACTGTGCAAGATGGACAGCAAGGTAAGGATGAGCTGAACTCGAAAGGCAGCACTGAGAATTAACTTCATAAAGAAAAAAACCAACTGCTGTTTGTGACAAGCCCCACGAGGCCAGTGGCTGGTGTGATTTCACTTGTCGGCGCTGTGGTGGAACAGATCTGTGCCTGACTGCTGGGCTCCAGCAGGGGTTAAAACGTCTGTGTGACTTAGTCAGCAGCGGAGCTTGCCAGCGACTCATGTGTAGCTTAATTCACACTTTAATATTTCGGTCTTTGCATTAAAACCAAGCACCTTCAGTAGAACGTTGCAGGAGGAGGAATGCCAAGGTAGCTGTTATCTCTGTGGCAGGCAGGCAAAGATGATTCTTTTATCTTGAGGCAAACTTCCTGGTCTGGGAGTAAATGACTCGGCCAATGAAAATGCAACCTGTTACCTTTAGCAATCACTCCATTGTTCTTACAAAACTTAACACTAGGCCATTAATATCATCTTAAATACACCTTTTCCTCCCATAATGCCAGTTGTATTGCCTAAGGCAATATAATCTATCAATTTTACACGGCCAAATGTAAATCGAGTTCATTAAAGCAGGGCAGAGCTCCAGAGCTCTCATACAGTGAATTTTTGTTTCCTCAGGGGATGTAATTCATCAGCCTTGTCTATTACCAACAATTCTTTTAGCATGTCCTAGGGATACTCAATTATTTGGATTAATGTTGGTGCAGAAAAAGAGGATTAGGAAGCAGACTAGCTTTCCTGTAACATGCATACGGTCTTAGAATGTGAGATAGGTTAAACCAGTCCTATCTGTTTATGGACTTCACGAGTGAAAAGCAGTTTTCTAAAGCTGTTAATTATTCTGAATTATTGGTGAAATTACTACAAATAATTCCTGGCTTGTAACCCATTCTTAGTTTAAGGAAGACAAAGGGAGAACAGTTTGGGTAGAGCTACCTTTGGTAGCTCATGTGGTGCATTTCTCCTCCTTGGTTGAATGAATTTTTGCTACTTGCTTCCCAAAGTGAAAACCCACATTTGCAGATTTAAAACGTGTTTATTATCTGGAGTATTTGCAGCTCTTGCATGCGCTTAAAGCTGATTCAGGGCTGGTGGCTGTTGGAATTGTCAAGAAGAGCTTTCTATTCCTCTTGCTTAGCCTGTCTTGGCTATTGCATTGTCAGACTGGTAGCTTTTACCTCACGTGTTTTCTAAGATGCAAATCTGTGACTTTGGATTCTGCCAGCACCGTTGTGGTAAAATACTCAAGTATTTCAGAGGCCTGAGTAAAGGAAACTGGAAACCCGGTCCAGAGTTTCTCTCCTCTCTAGGAAGACATGGGCATTGCCAATCCACAGGTCTCCTTTTTCTCCAGAACCACACTGATGTGCTGACTTCAGAGAAATCTTTTGGGAAACATCTGTGCGAAAGCATGTCTCGCACTGTACAATTTGTCACCTTTTTAATTTTTCAGTTTTAACTGTGCCTGCTGGTCAGGTTGCAGAAGAGACTGTTATTGAAGACAGAGGTGATGCAGAAGAGGAAGAAAAGCCACTGGCCAAGAAGCAAAAAGTGGAACAAAATGTAGATGACTCAAAGGAAGACCAGGTAGATACTCTCGCTTGCTGCCATCTCCTGCGTGTTTCTCTGCTGTCCTGAGGAGGTCAAATGCCATCTCAGAGTAGAAGCGAGCTCGGCTGAGCATGGGGCTGTCTCTGTAACAAACTGCTGGGTGGTTCCCTGCTCTTCCCTCACGCACTCCTGCGTTAGCAGTGAACATGCGAGTGGTTGAAAGGAGTGATGCTCAGTCGAGGCTAGGTAGGAGGAAAAGAGACGGCTGAATCACTTGTTGCTGTTTTGCCTATGCTGAAGCTGTAGCTCAGGTTTTTTAGATGGTCGTTTACTGAGATTATTTAGGATTTCCTGTAGAAGCACAACACATGGGCTGGGTGTAAGTCAAGTCTCAGCTCTTCATGAAGCAGCAGGAACGACTCTCCCATCACTCTCCATTGGGCAGGAAGAACATTCATCTCAACTTTTCAGTGCTAATAGCTCTTTATTTTTCTTGCTTCTTGGTTACACCTGCTTCCAACCTTTGAAATTCATCATAGTGAGATGACTCATAACTTCCCAGCCCACCTCCTTACACACTGTGGGGACACCTTCCAGCCAGTTTGTGCCTTCCCGTGTCCCAGTTACCTCTGGTAACCTGTGACAATCAAGCCAGTTGAACAGAACTCGACCCAGGCATGTTTCTAGCGCTGCCTTAGAGCATTTGGCTTTTGTAACTTGTAACTGTTGGGAGCGCTTGCACACCCTGTTTCCTTCGTGTCGCAGCTTGGGCCTCCATGGTGGGCTCTCTCAACTTTTGTTTTCTGTAGGACAACGTTGAAAAGGAAGTGTTACAGCAGCAGTTGCAAGAGGCGAACCGGAAGGCTCAGGAATATCGCAGCCAGCTCATAAAGAAAGAGCAAGAGGCGGAGGAGTACCGACTGAAGCTGGCAGCCATGGTGAGGCAGCAGCCCAACGGGGCCCAGGTGACGGTGCTTAAAGAGGTTGCCGAGGTTGACCCAGTTGTGGTAACCTCAGAAGACATCAAGGAATCTGTGCTGTCAGTGCTGGAAACGGATCAGCCAACTGATATTGCTGTGGAAACTGTAACCTCCTAATCCTCAGTGATTGACTGGATTTTGTAAGGATTTTTTGGGTTTTTTTTTTGTTTGGTGTTTTTTGGGGGAGTTTTTTGGTTGAATAACGTGGTGTTGGCGAGCAGTGTTGAGAGCAGAGCGCTGTTATCGAAGCCACCCCATCGCCGGGGGGTCAAAGCTTCTCCAGCCACTTGTAACATAACTCTGCTTTCAGCATGGTGCCAAAAGGTGCTTTTAAAGCTTGACCTTCAGAGATTGGAAGCTTTTTAACAAAATTTTAGCCAGCAAGTGACCTTACGGCTTATTTGTTGATGTCAATACCTGCATTGTTAGGGAGAGGAAAAGAAATACCTCGTTACAAAAGCAGCTGGCATTAGCTCTCAGCTGCCTGGAAATTACAGCACTGAAAACAAACTTTCTGCAATAACCTGAGGTGTTCGCTCAGTTCTGCAAAGTTGAGTGGCTGGATCTGCACCTTCAGAAAAAGTAGGTGCTTGGGGTGTTGCTTTAAAATCTTCAGAGGTGTGGAAGGTATTTCCCCTTTCAGGTGGAAAGTGAATTACATCTTCTTTTTCTTCCCAAACTATGAATCCTTTTGATTAAGGCAACCTTCAATACAAGAGCAAAGGCTGGGCTGAATGTCGGTCAGCTGGAACATTTCATGCTGTCAGGGAATACTACGCTTTGCCCTCTTCATTTCAGGAACAATTTGGGGGAGCTCTTCGTCAGACCCCTTAACTGCCCAAAGGCATTGCAAAAAATCTCCTCAATTTTATGATATTTAGTCAAATGTTCTGTTTGACACTTCCATGCTGAACAGTAGCATTAACTGATTATATATGCAAAACTATACATATGGCGGTTGCTGCAAGACAGCTTGGGAGTCGAGTTGTCTCGGGAGACACATATGTCACTTTCTTTTTACTAAACAGCTTTTATTTTTAGAAATACTAAACCCTTTTTTAACAACCAGCTGATCTTGTTACTAAAATACTTGTGCTTTTTTTACTCTTTGCAGGCCTTTTTAGTGCAGGGATCCATTTAATGCAGCGGATTACTGGTTTCAAGACAGCGGGGAACTGATTGGAAGCATGGAGCTTGATAATGAAAGATTATCAAGCGAAGTTTTGAAAAATACCATAAACAAGTGAAATTTAGAAAAATGCCATCACACAAGCTGTGCTATCGGTCACAAAAAGGTTTTGGGTGAGGAGTGGCTTGCAGGTCCGAGGCCGTAGCAGCTGGCCTGCAGTCGGAGAATGTCTTCTCGCAAGATACAAAAATCATAACTCTTTTGGCCCATAGTTTATTAGTTTGGGGTTTATCGGGAGACTTTTTGTCCCAGTTTTGTAACAGTTGGCAAGATTCAAGGTAATAATTCAGTGTTGTCATCCTTGCATTGCTTTTTTTCCCTGGTATTTCCAAGTGTGTCCAGATAATACTGTTTTCTGTTGGTTCAGGTACTGCCTTTATTAAGGTTTCTTTGCCGATAGATCAGCCCATATCGTGACATCAGAGACGTAATATGGAATAACGAGTTCCTAATGGTATTAACATGCTGTCACAGCTCTGAAGGAATTTCTCGTCCCAAGAGGAAACTGCTTTGCATCCAAAAAATCAGTCAGTTCCCGGAGGCTGGGCCTGAAAGGAAGGTGGGATCTGTCAAAACCCCATCTTGGGCAATGTTTCCTGGCGTTTTGCTGGTTGGGTTCAGCAACGAGCAGTAGGAGAGGAAGATTTATGTGACTGTCATTGTAAACGGCTTTGTGAGACTTGCTGTGTTTTGAGAATCTAAGTGCATTTATTTATAACCAGTGTAGCTATATTTATAAATAAGACTTTTAAAATCTTTTTTTCAAAGAGATGTTTTGAAGAAGGCTTTAATAATTATTTTTTATGAATGAATGTTTTGGAGAGACTCAGTTCCTGGTTATTGGTTACTTTGGCATTTCCTCTCTGACTTCAAGCGTGCTTTATTTTCTTTTGTTCCCCAGAACATTGACAATTTGGGTCTGTTTGAACTCAAATCTATGTCGGAGGGTTCAAGACTGTATTAAAGTAAATCCAGGCAGATTCTTCCAATACATGGAAGCGTTTACGGACACAAAGGGACGCTGCCAATTTTGGCTTTTACATTTCACCTGGAATTCATGCTTATCATTTGTAAATTTGAAGAGCTCGGCAGCTGTAGTGTGTATAAATGCTGTGTTGTGCCTTCGACAGCACTGTGATTCTCAGTTATTTCCATCTTCCCCCTGAAAAGGGTCGGTTTTGCCAAAAACTTCCCCTTCAGAAGAGGAGGAAAAGCAAAAAAGAAGTCTGTCGTGCTCATGGTAAATGGATTCGGTTTATAAAGAGTCGGAACAAATAAAGCTGACTGTCTTCTTACTGCTTCACCTTTCGCAGGACGGGGAAATCGCACGTTAATTTTATTTTTAGAGGGACTCCTGTACGGAGTCTGAACACAGACAAGGAGAATATGATCTCTGCTCAATGTTTAGAAAGAATTTAAACCCAGCAGCGTCCTCTGCTCTTCCACAGAAAGGATTTGGAGCTTTTTAAGCCAAGACCGGGAGTTTTCTTGTCGGCATGTAGTCAGCCGTGACAGTATAGGGCTGTTGTGAGCAAGTGAGTAACCTCCCACTGGATTCCGGGCTGGATTCTGCCGTGTCAGGGCTTTTCTCACCTACACCTTCTCCATCCTTGCACCACTTTCACCGGCAAGGGCAGGATTTGAAGAGGTTAAAGGTGGTCTTCTCAAAGCAGAGCAGCTGAGCTCCCCTCCAGCCACACATCCAGCCCAACTTCCCCTTGGGATCACATCTGTGCTTGCTTGTGTGCTCCCAAGGGTGGGAGAAGGATGCCGATACAGAAGTTGCAGTCTCAAAAGGAAGGCACGTTGTTTCTCCTCAGTGAAGGAGGTAGCGTGGTGCTGATTGAACTAATTTGGGTTTGATTAGACATCTATTTCCATCATGTTTACAGTAACCAGCTCTAACTAGTTCCCATTATCCTAAATCTGAAGCGGGGCATTGTAAATCCAGTGGGAATGAGCGGAGGAGGTCACGGAAATGCAAACTAAATCCTCTCCAGATGACCACAAAGGGGAATAACAAACCTCAGGAGTTAAGCTGAGCGTGGCCTGGAGTCCTCGGCCGGGGCCGTCCCTGTCAACCTCGACTCATTGCCCGTGGGGTGGTTCCTGGTGTCAAATTGCATTATTTCTTTAATCACACCTTTATCAGATTGTTTTCCCCCATGCCAGACACGGTGCTGGGGTATTTATTGCAGAATAAATTGCTTCCTCAGAGGAGGGCCCCGGTAGCACTGTGACAAGGAACCAAGTGCTTGGGCCCCCTTTTCTGCTGAGGGTGAATGTTTGGAAACATGGAAATTTCCACGTTTATTTTTTTTTATTTGTTTTCTTTTTGGTACTATGTTTCTTAATAAAATACCACAACCTCTGCCAGAAGCTTTCCTTTACATCTCGTGTCAGCTCTGTCTCCCTCAGCCAGCATGTTGCCAACCCCTTTATGTCCCCTGGTGTCTCATGTGCCACCATGTATGCGGGGACACATGCAGGGCGCCTCTGCCCTGTCCCCTAAATGGGCTCAGGTGGCACCATCCCCCTCCTTGTCACATCCCACTCCTACATGGTAGGACGAACTGAGCTCTGGCACAGAGAGCCACTGTGTCCCACACAGTTTGTAGCATCCCTGGGCGGGGCTGTAGCCATGTGAGTGGGTGGTGGTGGCTCCAGTGACCCCCAAATTGGCAAATAAAGTAGAAAGGATAAAAAAAAGCGCTCTGGGAGATGGGGACCCTCATCACCCTGGTGGGGAGATGGGGCCCTGCCACCCAGGGCAGGGATGGCTCAGGCCACCCGCCAGCCACAGCAGGGGTGTCCCAGGGGGGCCAGGGACCAGGGCGGCATCCATATATCCCCGGGGCTTCATGGAGAGGGAGCACTCCAGGGCAATGGGCTGGGGGCCCCAGGGTGACACCCTGGGTCACGCTGGAGAAAGGGGTGCCCAGCTGCAGCCAGTTGGCAAAGGAGCTGGCACTGGGGGGGGTCGCTGGCCACCCCAAGCGCTCTGCCCTGTGCAGCCTCTGCAGCAGTTCCCCCAGAGTGGCCTTGGGTGCGGCTCCCGGGCCAGGGAGCTCCAGGCACCCTGGGCTGCTGACATGTGTGGCCTGGCTGTGCCAGCGCTGTGCCACATGCTCCAAGGGTGTCTTGGTGGGTGGCTGTGGGATGGCCTCAGGTGTGGGCAACCCCAGGGGGTTCTGCAGGACCCCGGTCCCTCCCTGGGGCAGCAGTGGGGTGTACAGTCAGGGAGCAGGTGGCTGGGGCAAAGACATGGGGTGCAGGGGCACTAGTGGTTCCTTGAAGACAGGGGGCAAGCAGCAGGCCACCAACAGCCTGGTAGGCATGCAGGGCAAAGGTGCCCAACATGCAGCACACTAGAACCATGGCCCAGCCTGACGCAACTCCTGCGGGAACACCCTCAGCCCACCATGCACACGGGGAATCAAAAGCTAACATAGACTCCCCATGGAGACATTCCTGCTCCTTGGGTCCCTCTCCCACCCCTGGGGTTCCTTCGTGGTCCCTCGGATCGCTCCACCCATGGCATTACTCTTAAGTCTCCGGTATCCCACCTGGTTCATGGCTTCACCCCACCCCTGGTCCTTCAGTCCTTGAAGTTCTCATGGTGCCTGGGGTCCCATTTCCAGCAAAGAATCCCCTTCATTTTCACAGTGTGGCCACTCTCCTGGGGTGCCTTCTGCTCCCTGTAGCCCTTTCCTGTCCCCTGTGGTCCCGCTCCAGCCCTAGGGTAATTCCAGGTCTATGGCTTCAATCTGCCATACCCGGAGACCCACTGCAGTCCCAAGGTGGTCACTTCACGGTCCTTGGGGACCTCACTCTCTGTTTCCCCACAGCCCACTCTTAAAATTGTAAACATCAAGGAAATTCTCAAATACCAAAGATGCTCGGAATGGACTCTGTTGCAAGTCCTAATCATTCCTTGCCAAAACAGGGATTTAAACAAAAACACTGGAGCTCCAGGATCGCCTTGCCTCCT